>JBBPBR010000001.1:48986554-49024339 GCA_037974775.1 Cicer pinnatifidum | reverse complement strand
CCCCCCCCCCCCCAAATATTTCTAGTTACAATACAACATGGCAATTGGCTTCTTAATTTTTTCATGTACATGTTGTCATTTTGCATATTATATAGCAAGGGTATTTAAAAATCTCCAAATTGTATGCTCTAACTAAATGAAAAAATTTATGGGCTGTCATCTTTTTATGTTTGACATATTTCTGGTTTTGCAGTCCAGAACATCCATCATTTCGAGCACGTGCACGGTCCATGCTTAGTGGTGATAGGACAGACTTTAGAGATTTTGCTGATGACCAGGCTACATCAAGGTTTTTACCTCTAGGTTCCTTAAATGTTTGTGTATATTCTATTATGTCTGTATAGTTTATAATGCTTTGCATGTTTTTGTCAGCATCATATAAGTGTATTTGGTTTGTTGTTTGGAAAATCCAAACTAGGGTTTTTTGGCAAAAGCTATGAGAGAGTAAGGATAAGCTTTTGCCCATACATACCTTGAAACTTTCCAAAGACAACTAAACACACACTATATTCATTAGCCACAATTTTTTTTTTTGGAGTCTTCCTATGTTTTGAATTAAAAGAACTTGCTAATAAACTTTTCTTTAGTCAAGCTTGTACTGCCATGTCATGTTTTTCACTTTTGTTTTTTTGTTCTCATGAAACTAATAATCAATTTATATACCTGAATCCTGATGTTATGACTATTTCCTTTTTCATTCTAGGGTAAGACATGGTGTTAAGTGATAACTGATTATTATAAAAAAAGTGATAATTGATATTTAATTGTATTAATTGTATGATGCAAACATAGTAATATACACAATGTGTTTGCATAGTCCTTTATCAGTTGATTTGCTACTTGAGGTATAATCAAACTCACCGGAGATAAATTTCTGACGAGATTCACTGAGACAAATTTATGTGGCATGAGAGTACGATTTTGGTTTGTTGGGAATCTACTTGCGCTATGGAATATGTAGATTTGATGTTGTAATTATTTGCATTTTTGCTACATGCCACAAAAAAACTGTGAATTGGTAAGAATCTTGCTTAAAAACTTTGGATAGGTTTATGTGTTTAATCTTTAATATCTTCACATTCAGTGTGTATCTGCTCAAGTCTGAAGTACTGCCAATCAAAACTGACAACACCTAAAGTTAAAGAAGTAAAAGAAGTAGAAAAAAGAAAGACGTAATAGTCTGAATTACCATCACTCTAGACTTGTTTTTCCTTGCTCATAAATTTGTTGTTCAAGTTGTTTTTTTGAGACACTGTTTTCATATTTATGTTCCTTGATGTGTGTGTCTTTCCTCTTCAAATAGATTTGTTAAATTGGATGGGATTTTAAGGAATATAAAATCATGTTGGCTGACATTTACTTCATTTTCTCTTGTTTATTGTTTTCTATAAGCATTTGCGGAATTATCTAGCATTTTTTTGGTCCTTGTTCTTTACTGTCTCACATTTTAAATAAATGATTTATGAGGTCTTTATTCATTTCTCAGATCCAGCTGTAGATCAGATGGTGCATCATCATCAGCAGCTCGTAGGATACGACGAAGAAGCATCAGCATTACGCCAGAAATCGGGGATGATATCGTAAGGTTGATCATTGTTCCATGGTACTTCTGTATTTGTACTTGCTTTTTTGTGGAGTGTATTGTCTTTGGTTTGCATTCTGTTGTATTTGAAATGTTTGTGTAAAATGCCGCTTTTTCATGTTTTAGCTAGTTTTCTTCCACACGGTTTCATCATAGGGCTCTCTCTCTCATTTTCTCTCATTAAACATGGTATCAGAGCTTGAATATTATGTTTTATGCTGACTTAATAGAAAAGACTCAATAGTATTCGCTATTTATTGAGATACATAAATTCAATCCTAAATCACGAACAAATCATCCTAATAATGAGAGATATGTTAAGATATCTATATGATTATAAATTAATCATAGGAAATAACTCAAGATACTCTAATATAATATAAAAGATATCAAATATTTTATAATATTCTAACACTCCCCTTAAAGTTTACTAAGCTTTAGCCTAGTACAAGAAAACGATGTATTGCTCTGCAAGATAATAAAAATAGATGGAAAGACAACTCAAGGATGTAGGTGAAGTCGTAAAGAATTGCTATAAATATAGCTTAGCCAGATAGCCAGAATGATTATTAGCATGAGGGAAATTCATAGCAAGCAATTAAACAACGCACGACCCATTCTTCTAAAAATTGCATTTGGAAGCTTCAAGCTAATAATACCGGAGACCCAAAATATTTAAACTTGAAATTAAATCTAACAACGGCTTCGGGGAGTGGGAGGTGAGACCAGTACATCTGGGACAAAGACAATGACATGCCAGTGCATTAGGATGTGGAGAGAAGCACATTGAAGAGAAATGGAAACCTCATATGAAGCACACTAAATGTGCACAACTTGACTGAAACACGACGAAAATGTCGTCCGACTGAGTGAATGACGACACAAGAAATTTTGAACACGCCAGAAGGATGACATGACGGAGAATTTGAAGACATGTCGAAAGGATGACCCACTAGTGTTGGAACCATCAGAGAGAATAATTGTACACCAAGGAGAGATAAGGACTGTTTGAACAAGAACATATAGTACCTTTGATCAAAATTAGAAAGTAAGGGCAGATCTAGAACCATGAGGTTGAGGCAAGATAGGCAGTCCAAGCAGTAACTGGAGAAGTGTTGGAGAATGTCAAAACGGAGGATATCATATTAGAAAAGAGAAACTATTATAATATTCACAAACTTTTGGGAACTTGACGGCGGAATAGTGGTGTGACCGTTCAAGGAGGATCGAAATAGGTTCTAGGAACCACTCAGAGTGGAGCCAAGCAATGATTGACGAGATGTGTGCACTTCAGAGTAGTGGTACCTGAGAATTGGCTCCTTTACCATCTGTAAGAGTAAGAAACAAAGTGTGGTTGCAAGACCCAATGTTGAAGCTGAATACAGGCTATAGCATTAGTGATTTGTAAACTCATTTGGTTGAAACAGTTACTCAAAGAGTTTCAGTATGAAGAGGCAACACAAATGACATTAATTTGTGATAATCAAGCAACATTGCATATTGCCTCTAATCGAGTTTTTCATGAGAAGACCAAACTTATTGAGATAGATTGTTACTTTGTAAGGAAAAAGATCGAATCAGGCGACATCACTACTAGCTTTGTTAATTCCAATGATCAATTGGCAAATGTCTTCACTAAATCATTGAGAGCTCCTCAAATTAGTTATATATGTAACAAGCTTGGTGCATATGATTTACATGCTCCAACTTGAGGGGGAGTGTTGAAAATACATTTATGATCTTTGTATTTATTGCCTTGAGCCTATATAAAGTGGACTTCATTGTGTAGTTCAGACACACGGTTTCATCATATGTTTCTCTTTTATTTTCTCTAATTCAACAAATTAGTTTAAAACAGATTCTTGAGTCTCATGAATGGTTGTAGATGCTTAGGTCAGGACTATTTATTTTTATTTATCTAGTAGGTTCATAAAATTTCGGCCACTTGGAGGCTTGTGCAAACATAACATATGAGCGTACATAATGTTTTATGCCATTTGAAGTTGGATATTATTCATTTGTGGCTTTTCTTTCTGTTCTTTGGTAGTTTCAAAATTCATAGGTAAATGAAGTTCCATAATTATTTAAACTAGCCCTGTTAAAAGTGGAGCCTTGTGAAATGACGATGATGGTTGCATGTGACAGTTTTTCTCACTGAACTGTCTCTACTTATGGCTGCATAGTACATCTGACCCTCCCTCGACCCTTCAAGTTTTTGTTGGGGGGGGGGGGGGGGGGGGGTGGAGCCTTTTGGACTGAGCTGTCCCTTCTTACTGAGCTGTCCCTTCTTACTGTGCTTCCACCAAGGCACTTAGGAGCTTGCATTTTGTGATGTGCGGTGTATTTGGCTTGAATGCAATAATAGAGATTTTAGATGAAAATATTTATCTCGTGATTTCATACAAAACAACATTGTTTTAGTACTGGATGTGCAAGCACTTGGTAGGTCATATAGGTGGCCTAGTAGAGGATCAGACCTTTAATATTATTGCACATCCAAGTGAGTCAGTGTTAATTGAGCTAAAAGTTCATTGCAAGAATTTTCTTTACCTGATATGTTTTTATTTGTTCTTCCCTTTATTTTTTAATATCTGTTTTTAGAGGATTCCTCATTCTTGTGCCATGTACCCTTCCACATTTAGTATAAAATACTGGCATGGAAAATAAAAAATGCTTTGGGTCACAATGACTTGATTAGTTAATCTTTGCTTGTAGTTTAGCTCAACTTATAAATTAATTAATTTGATAGATTTTAATGAGTAAAGGCTTGCTATTTTATCTGTTCCTGCTTTATGCTAAATAACTAATGCAGATAATGCATGATTACGATACATACTTATGTCAGGTGCATTGATGATCCTTTATTTCAAACTTTCAACGTGCACGGTTATTTGTTGTGTTAATTGCGTATTGTATTATCTGTGTGCTTGAAGTATTTCAAATACTGTGATAACTCATGATCTATTTATTGTAGGGCTGTACGGGCAATGAATGAAACACTAAAGCAAAATCGTCTTATGAGAGAACGAGGGGATGATAACTCATTCTCCCATTCTCCGAACAATAGAAGTAGTGAAGCAAATCTTCAGAAAAATGTATGTCTTCTCTATTTTGGTAACAATGGGTATGCTTTTGTTGCAACCTTTTCACTCTGCCCGCGAATCTTCAGCATCGTATCAAACATTTCTTTTTGTCTTGTTTCCAAACTATATATGTTTGATCTATTGTTTGGACTCTTGATAGTCCTGATGACATCTGCCAATGGATACGCTACAAAGTTTACTGTAATACAGTAATACTTTTTTTCGGTTTTAACTGTACTTGAGAGAACAAATATCGAAATGATGGATTTCAGGGCCATTGGAAGGATATATGGCATTGATTAATTATATCAGAAAAGACCTTTGGCATCACTTATAGGGTTTTAAATCCAGAATGAGCAGTATGCTGTCATAATTCTAAGACTTTTTTTCTTTCCTTTTCCTGGAATAGAATGCATTACAGTCATTTTAATAGACATTTTGTTATTTATCCTTCAAGATTAAATAAAAGAAGACTAGTTCTCTATGGACAAAACTCTACACTTATACTAAATCTTTGAGGGGGATTCATCATATGCCTTTTGTTTCTCTTTTCGCTCAACACGTAATAATTCTAAGTGTTCAAATATTTTTTACCTAAGCCCGTTTAAAATTCATGGTTGTATTGAAGTTAGTGTCTTGTGAATTATGTTTGTCATTTACTATCGAATATTGTATTGGTCTTTAAAAAGTTGGATTAGCCATTCTCTTTAAACATGCAGTTTGTCTTTGTCTTTTTGTTTTTGAGAAGGGTTATTTTCTTTATTCAGTTCACATAAATATCTACCACGTTCTACATGTGATTCTCATTTTGCAATGGCAGGTGTCGAATTTCCATCTAGATGGTCATGATGAAAGGTCCGCCTTATATTCTTTTCAGCGTGACCAATTAACATCACAAAAGGCAATCTCGTTACCATCTTCACCACATGACTATAGAAGTCAAGCTTCTGAGAGAAGCGAACTATCAAGATATGGAGTGAATGATGAAATGGAGTCGACCTGGAATAAAGTACTTGAATCTCTAATGTTCAATAACAAACCTTTATTGCCATATGAAGCATGGAATATTGACTTCTCAGAATTAACTGTTGGAACTCGTGTTGGAATTGGTAAGTTTTAACTCTCATGGTTATCAAAATCAAAAGAAATATGATTTCCAAATAGTGCAATTAGATATAATTTGTATGGCATATGATGCAAGTTTTTGGCAGTTAAAGTTTTGCTGTTAAATTGTGGAGATGATTTTGAATCACAGTTTCAGGCAAAACCACATGATACAAATTTTTGGATGGGGTTGAATTTCAACCTTTCCATGCTAGGTCGCGGCAGATCTGTGACAAATCGGATCCAGATCTGTCGCAGCCGACAGTAAAACCCAATTTTTTCAGTAATTTGATTTCAATTAGAAAAGTGGTCTTGCAGCCTTAAAAAACTTCCAGTATTAAATGTGTTAAGAATATAAGAAAATATTACATTAGAGTATCTTAGTTTATTTCCTAAGATCAATTTATAATCTTAGAGTATCTTAGATTATCTCTTAAGGGGCGTTTGTTTCATGGTTGGGATATTTATTCTTGAAAATAGCTTTCGAGGGAAATAACATTGGGAATCTTATTCCTGGGTATTGTTTTTTAGAAAAAGTTTTTTGGCTCATCCTTACGAGTATGACATTTCTGAAAACTTTCTCCACCCTCTTCCTTGGGTATAAAAATATAGGAAAGTGGTAGTTGTTTTGTTCCTGACAATGTTTTACACTTGGGAATAAATTTTCCAACTTTGTAACAAACACAAGAATCCAAATTTTTAACCTCCACATTCTTGGGAATTGTTTTCACAATCTTGAAAAAAGCGCCCCCTTAGGATTAGTTTTTATTTTACCTATTAATAATAATTATGATTTGTTTCCTGATTTTCCTATTTATTTAGGATTGAGTTATTCAAGCTCTTATTATTTATTTCCTTTTTTACTTAAAACCCATACTTCAACATGGTATCTAGAGTCTGGTTCGGTTCTCTTTGGCCTATCATATCACTATTCTGCTACCGTGTTTCTGAAAATTTGAGGCCTTTCCTACTTTGAGACCATTCCTAAATTGTATACTTGTATTTAGAATTCTTTGTTGAACCCACATTCTTAATTTTAAATTTCCTCTAGAGTTTTTTATTTTATTTTTTTGTCGTCATCTACTCTCAGAAGTGTTCTACCTGTCTCTTCTGGCCATTGTGGCTGCTTCTGACCACTGTCCGCTGTCTCTGGTAATTTTCCGATGACCTTATCTGGATAAACCACTACCCTCGAGACCAGAATCTGCCACTAAACCCTAAAGTTTGTGATTCAGCAGCCATGACACACACTGTTACATTTAGCATTTTCAACCATGTTTTAGGAGCCCAAATTATATTTCCTTTTAAAGTTTAGTATGCTTTATTTGAGGTGTGGTAGAATATATTGAAAACATCTCCTTAAATATTTGTTTTCCACATTTTTTTATATTTCAAATCTCTTTCCTGATTTTATTAGGATTAAGATTTAGGAGTCTAGTAATTCCATTACTATTTAATTAGGATCATACTGAAAATAATTTTAATAATAAGGATAGTACTTTGTCTTCTGAATAATCAAACCATAACCACAATTCGAAGTTTAAATTCTTTCTTGTCCCCCTTTATCTAAAATCTAAAATCCCATAATTTCTATTGATTCCAATCCTGTAATTCTTATTAATGAGGATATTGTTTTACAAATAAGCTATTATATTAGTTATTTGGCTCTTGCTACTTTCTACAAATTCACAAATCAGGATACAAGGTTCTTGAGTCTTAGAATCTAATAATATAATAATAAAACATATCGTTTTATGTTACATGGTCAATTGCTAATTCAAGGGTTCTTGAGGGATGATCTAGTAAT
Source organism: Cicer pinnatifidum (assembly GCA_037974775.1). Classification (NCBI taxonomy): domain Eukaryota; kingdom Viridiplantae; phylum Streptophyta; class Magnoliopsida; order Fabales; family Fabaceae; genus Cicer; species Cicer pinnatifidum. The sequence continues at coordinate 49,016,763 of JBBPBR010000001.1, read as the reverse complement.
GAAATAGTTAATCGTTGTTTGATCATTTACGTATTTTTCTTTTTTCAGGCTTCTTTGGAGAAGTATTCCGTGGTATATGGAATGGCACTGATGTTGCAATCAAGGTTTTTCTAGAGCAAGATTTAACTGCTGAAAACATGGAAGATTTCTGCAATGAAATATCTATTCTGAGGTATTTGGCTGTTGATATGCGGTTTGATGACCTTTTTGTGCTGTCTCTAACATTTTCTGACTCTCTCTTTTCTTTTTGAATTTGTGTTTTGTTTTCATCCAGCCGACTCCGACATCCTAACGGTATTCTCCAACATTTTAACTATTTACTTCTATAGTTTTGGATTTCACATTGATCTTGGATTTTCGTTTTATACATATGGTAATTTATTTAAGGGCTTCTCAATTGTTGTCTGTAGTAGAATCCTCCTTGCTGATAAGTAAAAAAAATAAATGCAACTTTGGTTAAATAAGTATATGACGTAGCATCTTTTCTTTTTCTTTCAGTTTAAATGTTATTTATATAGTGATGAAATTGTATGCAGTCATCTTATTTCTTGGTGCATGCACAAAGCCTCCTCGTTTATCTATGGTTACGGAATATATGGAGATGGGATCATTGTATTACTTGATACATTTGAGTGGTCAGAAGAAAAAGCTCAGTTGGCGGAGAAGACTTAAGATGTTGCGTGACATCTGCAAGTAAGTATTACGATGATTATGCATACTTATTACTTTTTCAGAATCTTGTCTTCATTGGCATTTACGCTAAACTGTTCCCTCCTGTCCATTCAATTTCACACGAGAAACTGCCGTTATTGTCTGTGTTCCATGACCTTATTTCCTTTCTTTTTCATTATTTTAACAACAAATCAAGGTTCAAATTGTGAACTGTAAATCTTATCAAATGTAAGATTTAAGATTTAGAGACACAATGCAAAATGGCTAGAAATCTATTATATATGTTATGTATAATGCTTAAGTTAATAAATTTATACTAGTAATTAACAAAAAAACTTAACCATAGGAAACCATAAGTGGTTTATGCCATATGTTAACACAGATAGAGAAAAGTATACCCAAATAAGGTGTATATAGAGTTAACAAGTAACTATTTGCAGCCTTTGTGTGGAATCCCTGCTTTAGAAGAATGAAAATAGAGCAATGGGATAATTGAAAAGGTGCATTCAGAGTTGATTGTTGTTCATCACACGATATCAATCACTGTCTTGTCAACATGTAATATGAAACAGTGTCTTGTTGGATCGTATCAAATCAAGTAATTATAACTCATTTCAATTGGATTAAGGTGATCATAATTTTTTCCCCAATTGTCTTGATTTACCGCTAATAAGAAACTTTGGGCATTACTTCTTTATAAACTAATATTATCAAATGCCAGACAATCTACCAGTTAGTCAAGCCAATATTTGTTCAATTGAAATTGTGTTGTTAGACCATCTATTACGTCTTTTCAAATTTTTATCACTCAATTGTTTACGGTATTGGAAATTACATTAGATATGTCAACATTGATGCGAACGCCTTGGTTATGTGTAGGGGTTTGATGTGCATACACCGTATGAAGATTGTTCACCGTGATTTGAAAAGTGCAAATTGTCTAGTGAACAAGCATTGGACCGTGAAAATCTGTGATTTTGGGCTTTCAAGAATAATGATAGAATCTCCAATCAGAGATTCTTCGTCGGCCGGAACTCCAGAATGGATGGCTCCTGAACTCATCCGAAATGAACCATTCACTGAAAAATGTGATATCTTTAGCCTGGGGGTGATAATGTGGGAGCTGTGCACCTTGAACAGACCGTGGGAAGGCGTACCACCTGAGAGGGTATATTCAACTGATAATCTATTCATTTTCGACTGTGTCTGTGTTTTCTATTTCTATTATACGTTTCATTTAAAAAAAAAATCATTTTTTCTCTTGACCAGGTGGTTTATTCTGTTGCTAATGAGGGTTCCAGATTAGAGATTCCTGAAGGCCCACTAGGCAGGCTGATTTCAGGTCCCCGCAACTTTTCTTTTATCACATTTTGATTTTGATGACAAACTTTAGACCCATTCGATCCAACTTAATCATTTTATTTTTTATTTTTGTTTACAGACTGTTGGGCAGAGTCACACGAGCGGCCAAATTGTGATGAGATTCTCTCTCGTTTGGTGGACATGGAGTACTCTATTTGTTGACACAATCTTTTTATCTTTTGTACATAATAAACTTTGGGTAGAGTTGTTACATTGTGTTATCTATCGGCTGATGTTGTGGATACTGTGAATTTTGTTCTCAGAACATTCCGAAATATAAATGGACACTGTTCTTGTTGTCCTACCCCCGTGTTGCAAACTTATCTCTATTTGAGGTAATTAGAAGGATGAATTCAATACATCTCACTTATTTGCTGATTTATGAAAATAACTAATTTATTTCTGATCTAAATCATTAAACAAAGACATCCCTAGAGAAAAAACCAACCATAATTGCACGACTTTGTCGTTCGGTTTCCTACAAGCATTGGAGGGGGATTTGGATCTTCTCATCATCTGACATGAGAGAATTGTGTTGATGATCTCATCATTAAAATTCATTAGTTTTATTTATATTTTTTAAGTAGTAGATTCTAATAAATTTGAATGGTGGGATTACCAACAAAATCCTCTCATGTTGAAATCCAAACTCATTGGAGAGAGTTCTACTTATGGTAAAAGAAATCCAACGAGATAAGTGATATAAAATGCTTAATAAGGGTAACAAAGTGGATCTCAATAATGACAATAAATATCACTAGTGCCTGCAAATAGGTCTAACATTTCAAAGTTTTGACTAGGTGAGAATGAGTAAACAATTTTACTTCCCACACTCCTAAATTTTTTTTTAAACCCAAATACCCAAATTGCCCTTCCCTCTTTATTCAATTAAACACCACATTTCTAAATTCATCTCCTTCAACCCACCTTCATCTCCTTCAACCTTACACCTTCATCTCCTTTAACCTTACATCTTCATTTCCTTCATCTTCAACAATTTACATTCTTCAATCATCTTAAACACCATCTTAGGGGTGTTTTAAGGTTTTATGGGTTTAGGAGTGTTTTCTAGGTTTAGGGATTTTCTGGGTTTTCTGTTGAAATGAAGTGAGAACGTGAACTGTTGAAATGATGAATGTGAACTGAGTTCACGTATTCTGAATCTGCTTGCTTACGTGAACTGAAATGATCTACGTGAACTCAATTCACGTATGTGGACGTGAACTCAGTTCACGTATGTGGACGTGAACTCAGTTCACGTAAGTTGAGAAAAATTGGGAAGGAGTTCACGTACGTGAACTAAGTTCACGTAGGAAGGAAAAAATGGCAATTTCACGTAGGAACAATGTTTTTTGGAGGAGTTCACGTAGGAAGGAAAAATTGGCAAGGAGTTCACGTACATGAACTCAGTTCACGTAGGATAAATTTTTTTTGAAGGAGTTCACGTACGTGAACTCAGTTCACGTATGTACAAATTATGATTTCAAAAAAATTAAAATATCTATTAATTGAGGTGTAATAAATTCTAATTTTTCATATTTTGTGTAGAGAATTGTCGTTATTTGATGCTTTTTTGTTTATTTTCTAAGTGAATGGGAATCCTTTATTTAGACCTAAATTGTTTGGTTAAATATTTTATTTTTTTAATTTTGTAATATCTTTACTTTATGCATATTATTGTAATGAATTCCTATTTTTTGGTGTGTATAGAAGTGTTTGTTCAAAGTTTCTAATTTCAAATTTTGTAAAATCAATTTTATTTAATGCAAAATATTATATTTAATTTCCATGAATGCATTTAATTCTATCTTTGTGTGTAAATATTTGTACTGACTAGTTAATAAGTTATGCTGATGTTGCTTGATCGAAATGTATGCATATTGAAACGTCTAAAATACATTTATTTTATTTAATATCTTTTATTGCATTTTATTTTCATTTTTATTTCAACATCTTTATGAGAATAGTATTTTTTTTGGTTCAACTTCCTATTTAATTCATCATTGGCACCATCCCCACTAATTATTATTCTTGTGCTATGCATAATTTATTCTCCTAAATTAAGAGTAAAGTAGTTTAATTAGTTTATAAAAAATAGAATAATTTAGTTACCTAAATTAACAAAACTAAAAATAATCAAAACACTAAAATATTGGCCTACGTGAACTCAGTTCATGTATCACTTACGTGATTTCAATTTTAGGGACCCTACGTGAAATCAATTCACGTATATATCACTTACATGATTTCAATTTTAGGGACCCTACGTGAATTCAGTTCACGTATGTATAATTTGAAAAAAAATTCATTTTTTACATGAACTTAGTTCACGTATGTTCACGTGAATTCAATTCACTTGTCAGCTACGTGAATTGAGTTCACGTACGCCTACGTATTCTCAGTTCACGTATGCTACATCAACATACAACCTCCATTACCTTGCGCAATCTTAATTCACGTAGGTGTACGTGAATTAGATTCACGTAAATTGAAAATTTTTGGATTCTTATCAGCTACGTGAATTGAGTTCACGTACGAAACTCAGATCTGGAAAAAAAAATATCAGCTGCAAAATACATACTTACTTGATTTGAATCACTATAATGATGAGGATGATGAAAATGATGAAGATGTTCAAAGTGATTCAAGTTTATTGAACATGAAATGTATCAAAATGATTGAAGAATAATGAAGAAGGTTGAAGTTGGTTGAAGTTAAAGATGAAGATAATGAAGATGAAGGTTGAGTGGTTAATTGAATTAATAGGGAAGAGCAATTTGGGTATTTTGTGGTTAAAAAAAAATTGAGGGGTGTGGGAAGTAAAATGAGGGGTGTTGGAAGCAAAATTGTTAATAAATAACTAACTAAAAATGAAAATAAAGAGTCTAAAATTCATTTAATATTTGAGTATATTTATACTACTTTCTCTTTAATTGGGAGAATGCAAGTGATGACTCTTCTCAAGTTTTGAGCTGGGGCGTTGCGTTGTTGCGTGGGTGGCGATTGACTCAACAGGTTCGAAATCAACATGGTGATATCAGAGTTACTGCTGGTTGTACTCTATAGTGAATCAAACCATCTATGGATCAGTTGAAAGATAATATTGATGCGTAGCTCCCGCCATAGAAATTGTGTTGGTTTGGGTATGTATATTTGTGACAAATTTGGTAGCATTGTTTTGGCTAAAACAAATTGGATATCTTCGATATGTTCCGTGAATGAACGTGATTTGTTAGCTCTCGTTAATTGGATCCATGAGCTTAAACTATAAAAGGTTGACTTTGAGCTAAACTCCAAATGAGTAGTTGAATCCTTTAATAATATTTAGGACAATGCATTTGATTTTGGATCAATTATCAAATACATTAAACATGATTTCTCGTTGATTTTGTTAACTCTAAGGTAGAGTTTGTTAAGAGACAAACAACTGAAGTAGCTTATACTTTAATGGAGTAGTCATTTATTTACTACATATAATTTTTTTATTATCTTTGATTGAATTATGATTTTTTCTGATACCTTTAACTATTTATTATCTTGTCTCACATATTTATAGCTCTCCAATAAAAAGTGAAAGATTTTAAAAAAATATTAAAAAGAGGAAACAAAACTTCTAAAAGGACGACATTTTAAAAGAAATGGTCGAAGTATTATTTTTTAACTAAATTAATATATATTTTTCAAAAAAAATATTCATAGCTTTATGATGTGGTTTTAAAAAATATATTAATAATTTTTTTCTATAAAAAATGTGTTACAGTATAAAATAATTTTATACTAAAATCTAATTTGTCAATAAATCACAATTAGTCGAATTATTTCAATAGACACTATTTATATTTTATATTGAAAAATAAATCATTCCCATTAATTGTGTTAAAAACTATTTTAGACGGAGAGTGCGTAACCCTTTTACACTAAGACTAAGATATATAAATATTAAAAAACTTACTTTTAAGTCAAGTGGTAGTAGCAAAAAGAGCCGATGCTAATAGTATTGTACCCAACAAACAACTGGAAATGGCAAATTAAGCCCTTTCCCAACCCCACCGTTTTGAAAAACCCATACTCCAACAGATACTAACAACCGCACAGCGATTCATGGAGGACTCGCTCACCGGTTACGAAGACGGCTGGTCAGAGGAAGCCACATTCACACTCATCGACGTCTGGGGCGAACGCTACGTGAAGCTCAACCGCAGCAACCTCCGTAAGAAGCACTGGAAGGAAATTGCAAAAGCCGTCAACGACCGTCACAACCACATTAAGAAGGCGCGACGCACTAACGTTCAGTGTAAAAACCGAATCGACGCGCTCAAGAAGAAGTACAAGATCGAGAAAGCTAGGGTTTCTGAATCCGGCGATTACGCCGATGACTGGCCGTTTTTCGATGTACTTGATTCCCTATTTGGAGATACTTTCCCGGCAAAGAATCTCTCACCGGAAATTGTACCTCCTGTGAAGGCTCCGGCATGGGCATTAGCACCGGTTGGTCCTCGATCACGTAGTCAGAAACGACCGGCTCCAGTGACAACGACATCGGCATCGTTGGAGAGCTTGGAGGAAGAGGAGGAGGGAGAGGACTCGTGTTTTCGTCGGAATTTATCTGCGTTTGCTGCGGCGGTTGCTGAAGTAGCGGAATCAGAGATTGAGAGTTCAGATGGTTTGATCAATGAAAGCAAGAAGTTGAAGAGGGGAATAAACGAAATGGAATTTAGTGGTATAGAGAAGTTTGGTGAGATATATGAGAGAGTTGAGGGAGAGATGCAGAGAGAAATAGTGGAGTTGGAGAAACAGAAGATGCAATCTGCAAAGGATTTGGAATATCAGAGCAAAACAACTAAACGTTCCAAGTAAGCTTCCTCTCTTTTTTTTCTTCTTTCTTTTTCTGTTTTCTTTTTGAACTTATATTTGTGTTTCTTAGGAGTTGATGTACAGATGTACATTGTTTAGATAGAAATGTAGTCGTGTTTGCTGTTATTTTTTAGTTGATGTTTGTTTAGATGTGTAGTCCTGTTAGCTGTTACATTTGGATTTGGGTTGATGTAGTAATGTAGATTGTTCTATATTGTAGAGAAAATTAGGGCTACTTTACTTTTTCTGAATACATTTTCTATTTTCATTTTCTAAAATTTGTGATAATTTTACTTGCTAACGAGTAGGTGAGAGACTTTTGAAGTGAACAATTATCTATATTTATAGAAATAATTAAAATGTCATAAAACCGTTTTCATTATTTTTAGAAACGGGTTTCATTAACTAGCATTTCATCTTCTCTCTCGATAACAATGGTTCATTTCAATGGTTCATTTGAAGAGTCTCTCATCAAGGTAAAACGAACACATTTTAAAAAATGAAACACAATGTTTTCACAAAGTAAACGATCTTAATAGTTCTTGCTTGAAATAGAACATTGCATTGCATTTGGTCTAGACAGACATAAATGGTTGAATTCCTCTTAACCTGATGGCCATTTAATGTGTAGCTTCTTTTTTATATTTAATTAATTTAAAATATATGGAAGAGAACCTTTGATTTTTGATCATGTTTCTATTAGGGGTTTAAGATATGTTTCCAAAAAAGTGTGCGATTCAAGATATGGAATATGGTTAGCTTATGTTAAGAACTCAGTTCAAAGAATAACTATTAGCTAAGTTGATGAAAAACAGGGAAACAAAATGAACTGCTCTATTAATGATCAAACCCAAAAGTAAAAAGGAAAGAAATACTTCCCAAAAGTTTTTACTTCTCCTAGCTTCCTCAGTTCTCTCAAAAATATTATTTCTTTTATGCCTCGTTTCCATTATTTCCCCCCTCTTATCTAATTGAGTCTACTTTAATGAATCTTATATACTTTGACTCTTCTTTATTCTACCCTTTATAGTTTAGGCGGGTCTTATTCTTTCGGTCTTGTTCCAGCCTACTTTGATTGCTTATAATAGTTTCTATCCATATGTGATAGATTTGTCTCAATTATTTTTACTTTGATTGCTTACAGTAGTTTTTATCTATATATGATAGTTTTATCTGAATAATTTTTACTTTATCACTAGTTATTACTTTGATTGTTTATTGTAGTTTTTATCCATATATGATAGTTATATCTTATTGTCTTATGTTATTTAGTCATTATTTAGAGGAGCTAGTGACCAACTTTGTTTTTATTTAATCAGACACATGAATGATCCATCAGTTTCTTCACATAGCGAGTTGGATGCTCAGTCTACCAAAAAAAACGTTAGACGTGCCACATTGTTGAAAGAGTTCTTAGCACTCAACCGTATTGCTGGACAGAGGATATCTGTCGAATTTGATCAATCGACTGGAATGCCGTCAGGGGAAAACAAGACAAAGTTCAAGAGTCATGTGGCTTTCCTAGGTCGAAGCGAAGTAAGTATTTTGATAGATGAATGGGATTCTGTAGATGAGAACGTGAAGAATCAGATTTGGGCAACTATCTTGGTAATTGTGATTATGTTTGCAACTATTGTATTTAGCTATATTATTGTCATACACTAACTCCTCCACGTTGTTGCGTAATGTAGAAAATATGGGATATTCCTAATTCTGAATTCTTTAAAAAGAAATGGATTTCGTACGCTGGTGAGCGTTGGAGGGCATTTAAGACTTGTCTGACTAGTAGATATATACATGGAGATCTTTGTAATAAATCTCCTCTTGAGGTCTATGATTTTCTTGATGAGGAAACATGGCAAGCATTTATTCAGAAGCGGCAAGACCCTTCCTTTCTGGTTAGTAGGATGTTAGTTGGTCAACAAAATGTAGTTTTAGTACTAATTTAATTGGCCTATTATTTATAATAGGATAAAAGAAAAAAGGCGCAAATGGTTCAGGTTTATAATAAATGCCCCCATAGATTGTCTCGTGGAGGATATGAGTTGCTTAAGAAGAGGATGATGCAAGAGAAATTAAAACAAAGCAAAGAATCATCGGTAGATTTAGTTGCTGCACCTCCATCTCCACTATCACGCCATGAAATGTGGAAGAGAGCCCGACAAAGGCCGTCAGGTGATTACACATCAGAGGATACACGCAAAATTGCTGAGAAAATTGTAAGTAAATATGTTCCTCTAATTTTGCAATTATACACTTGATTTACAATAGTCTAAAATTATTTTTAAATTATATGTTGTAGGATTCTTTGGTTGAACAAACAACTCAAGGAACCTTTGTTCCACAAGGGCGTAAAGATATCTTGACGGAAGCCATTGGACAACCTGAGCACCCTGGTCGTGTTCGTGGTGTTGGTCAAGGTGTGGGCATTCGACAATACTTTGGACCACATTCACATAACTCCACCACACCTGTTCTTAGTAACGAACAAATAAAGACCATGAAAGTTGAGCTCACTCAGCAGATTAAAGAGCAATTGATGCAAGACCTGACAACTATGGGTTTCTCTAAGCTATACCCAAAAGTTTCCGCTTGTTCTCCTAATGCTACTGTACATACGAGCACAAAGGGTAGTTGTTCTGTTGTGACGCCTACATTAGAGGAGGATGATATCCCAGAACGGTGTGAACTGTATGTTGATAATTTTCTTCATGTAGTTGCCTATGGTAATGTATACAAGATAGGGCCCACCATACATAATCAAATCCTTGATAATGATATGGTGAAGGTGGTGGTTGATGAGGTTTTAGATGCAAATGTTCAAGTACCTATGCCCACTGATGAGGTAAAAACTGTTGGGCAGGCCCCCAACAATTTCATTCAATGGCCAAAAAGATTTATCCGGATTGTTTCTGAGAAGGTATTCCTTTCACATGTCTTTTTCTGTTTACACTTAAAAACTCTTAAAATATGTTGACCAATGTTTTATCTTTATTGTTTAGGATGTTGATGGATCTAAGAAAGATGACGTTTCACCCAAAAGGTCGGAACCTCAATTAGATTCCGTTCAACAATTGGTTTTAAAAGCGATGAATATGTCAGGATCTATAAAGCTTGATTTGGAACACGACGAAACCGATATTTTTTGGCTCTCACAGAGAGATATTATAGAGTTGTGTATGGGTAAACAAGAGTTATGCATAACTATTCTACAATTGTGGTTGACGTAAGTATTTTGTATTTGTAAATTTAAAACTTCTTAATTTTCATTTGTAAGTAATATTTATTTAAATATCTTAGATATCTGCATCGCCTTTGTATTGATGTGGGCAAGAATGACCTGTATGGATTCATTGATCCATATTTCATAAGGAGTCAACTTGATCCAACTAATGCTCAAACATACTTACATAAAAAGTTATTCGAGGATAAAAAAGAGTGCTATCTAGCACCTTATCACAACAAGTAAGTACATGTTCATTGTAATTTATCACTTATAATAGACAGAATTGTATCAACACTAATCTAACAATTTGTTCTCCAATGTAGCTGTCATTGGCAATTGCTCATTATTTGTCCCAGGAAGAATATTGTAGTCTTCCTCTGTTCGTTAGGAAGAAAACCGGAAAAAGATATGATTCATATTGTTGATTCGTAAGCGTTTAATTTTTTTATCATGAACTTTGTGATATGTTTTATAATACAAATATATAATTATTTGTTTAATAAATATTTTATTTTTGTAGAGTTTTGGGTGAACGTAATAAGTTGCAAGGTATTAGAAAGAAGCCAATATGGTTTGTCCCTGATGTAAGTTGTTTAAAACATGTAGAATTTTATTTTTTAATTTATAAAGTTACTACATATATAATATTTACTCACTAAATCTGATTTGATATACAATTTTAGTGCCAAAGACAATCAGAGACTTATGAGTGTGGCTACTATATAATGATACATATGTTAAATATTGTATCTGCCGGTATTGTTGATTCATGGTTGCAGGTAATAGAATTTTTTAACACGTTATGTTAATTAATTAATTTTTTATTTGAATGTTGATGTGTTAATTTTATGTTATTTTAAATCCATGCAGATATTTGGAAATTTAAAGTCATTTCATGACGATGAACTTAAAAAAGTCAGACAATGCTGTGCAAGTTTGATTCTTGAGTATATTCAAACAATTGAAAATGCTTGATAATGGATTGTAATTATGACTGTTGTTTATTAGTATAAATTTATATTAGTGTAATATATTAACTGAATGATTTTGTTCCTTTAACTTAATTATATTATTAATCGTATGGTTTTGAATGGAAAATCACTAAAAGTTCAATGTTATCATTTGGAAAGATGATAAGACCTTTTTAATTTTTATAAATATATAAATTATTTGTTTGAAACTTTATATTAAGTTTAAAGGATTTATGGTGCAATTTTGCATATAAAACATATGTTTGATATCGATAAACTATATATGTATGAATGTGCAATTCTGGTTTTGGTTGCAATATTAAACTTTTTTTTTGTTTCTGCATGCATGAAGGACAAAAACAAATTGATGTTTCCAAAGTATAACTTTTTAACTGAATGCCTGAACTGATTTAAAAAGTTACTTTTTAAATTGACTGCTTGAGTATGTTACCACATCATTTGGACCATGTCAGGCAGCTTGGCCAAAAGCATTACTTAAAAAGTTGATTTTGATGGGTTCTAATTTTATGAAGCTGATAATGGATAACAAAACACGTATCAATCTAGTCAAGAATCTAGGGGCTCAGGGGTAGGAGCAAAATTTTACTTCTTAAGTGGCCATGTGAGCAAAAGGAAATTGGAGCTAGAACAATGCACAACACTGATGAGAAAATTGCAGACATATTCAGTAAGCCTTTAAAGGCTAATATGTTTAGAAAATTAAGATAAAAGTTGAAATAATTGAATTAAGGAGGCGTTAGTTGTAATTCAGTTTTTTAGTTTGTTATTCGAAGTCACTTAGTGAGACTTGTATTGATTCAATTTCGATAAAGTAGAAAGTGTGAAAGTATTATTCATTTTTTCTTTTCTTTCTGAGGAGGGAGCTGCTATAGCATTGTGCAAAGTCAGTGAACGACAGTTCTGCACTAACAATTACAACATTCAAGATTTAATTGTTTACTTTAAAAGAAACATATTTAGCGAAATTATTTTGTTGGAACTTGGAACCAAAATTCACTTCCCAATAATATTTTATACAAGGTAAAATGTGGATTGTCCCTAAAACTATGGCAATAGGTAGTTCTATTTATTTACCTATAAACATAGATGAAATCATTCATTTTACATCCGACTAAGAATCTTCTCCATGTGAAGAGGAAATGGCAATCTCCAGTGCCGTTCATATATATATATATATATATATATATCAACCATGTCTTTAAAAATCCGATGATTTATAAATTGAATTTATTTTTTTTTTTACGTCATTTTAAATATAAAAAAACTGCATCAGATACTTTTTTGGCACATTTATGTATATTTATAAAATTTATAATTCAAATCTGTAAATAAATTCATATTTTTGTCTCCAATAATCTCAAGGATATAAGGTGTGACTCAAGATGAAAAAACAATTTTGATGTTGGTAGTGGCTATTATTCTGTGGGATTTTATTAGGACATCAATGAAGTATTTTTAATGATCATTAGTGTATGTTTTCTGCAATCTAGGTGTTATATATCGACTTGAATCCACCAATGAGCATCCAAAATTAAACATTACTTTTCATTTTTCGTTTTGCTATGCACAATACCCCACCCGTTGCCATAACTAATATATCTACAATAATATACATGGATGAGAAGAAGCAAAAACTAAATATGTTCACAACATTTTTGAAGTTACGATCCCAATTAACACTTAAATGGAATCTGGTAAAAGAAAAACTTACACGGACCAATCCCAAAAATATGCAAGAAGCAACTACATAGGTGACTTGTGTTTGAATGCAACATAGACCAAGCTAAGGCATACATAATTGACGGTTACACAATGAGTTTATGACCAAGAGGTTACAACTTGCTAAACATAATAGAAACATTAAAGAGTAGCTAGCATGCCAACACTTAATCGGTCAAATATAGAAAGCCAAACCTCCATTAGAGTGCGTCTTGTAAAGAAGGAACTCCATTTTGGTTATATATGCTACATTAATAATCCTGCAAACGAGATATGAGATTGAATGGTTTAATTTTATTTCAATTTAAAAAAAAAAATTACGTTAAAATTTAAACTATTTGACCTGAATTCAAGTACAAATGATATAACTCACAGTATCCAAACACAAATTGAACCGCCGCACATAGCGCTCTTAAAATAAAATAGAAAGTATAATTGGCAGTGTGTATATATAGTAGCAAAGAACTTATTAAATCAGCTGGTTTGTCATATCAATAAGTTGGAGAAACAGAATGGGATGGGATGAAATGTAATGTAAAGTTTCACCCCCACTCAACTTCAATTATTGAGCTTAATGTACATTGATCCTATAAGCATCTACACCAAATTAGTCATTCTAAACAACAAAACCCTAATTAACTTGACAGTTGCCACACAGCTTCCAACCGACACAATAGAACTTAACTGTGCAGACGTACAATAATTATATATATATATATGTTTGCCGTGCAAACTGAATATATTATATTCCTTTCATCTTTGATATAACATCAACAATACACAGTTTCATTCTGTATGAAAATTATATTTATATATATATGTTATCTTAGTAGAAAACAAAGTGTTACATCCAAGCACCCCTTTGCATGGATCTTCTATATATTATTTTTTTATAAATAATCTTCTCTCTCTCTCTATATATATATATATAGTGGGGGCATAATAGAGGTGAGGATGGTGGGAAGTGTTATGAGTAAGGCTAATAAAATATTAAGTATTTCATTTGCAGCATTAGGTTAATTTGTCCAACATTTACTCCAAAGAGATATTCCATTCAATCATGCACTTTTAGTATTAAATTTTCAAATAGAGCTAGCATTTATTACCTTAATGAATAAACATAATAGGTCGATTTAGAGAATTTGAGTTTAAATTTGTAATAATTATTGATCAAATTTTAGTTACTATTCGGATTGAATTTCAGATTACTAGAGTATAATTTCTCTAAATATAAAAAATAAATGCAAAACATGAAATAGCATGTATTATCTACAATTTACTCAAACCTTATTTAATCAAATGTTTTCTATCATTTGTTTATTTGATGTTTTGTAATTTAAGTAAGAGCATATGTCATCTCAGGAACAATCATATGGGACACAAAATCTTCAAAATCTTAAAAAGGCAAAATTAGGGGAAAGCTAACATGCAAATAACAAATATAAAGTAACTCAAAATAGTGATTTTGTTGCATAGTTAGTCCTATGTCTATTATGGATAGTGTATAATTTTTTTAATAGAAAAACATATTAAAACTAATCAAGAAAAATAGTATAAGGAGTATTAAAAAAAAAAGAGAGAAAAGGCCTACAACCAGGACCAATCCAAAACAAAAAAGGAAATCGTTGCAAGAATCAACCAAAAGTGTCAAAAGGACCAGACAACCAACAAACCAAACACAAATTGATTCCGATTCAACGCATTTCTCTAAGTATATGCACAACTAATTAAGCAACACAATCTTTCTAATCTAACACATTTAATTTGTTGGTGAATACTCTGTTACCTGAAAACTTTGTTGAGTATAGTACCTAACATCTAATAATTCAATTAATGTCATATATTTTTTATATTTAATTATTTTAAATGAAATTTAAATTTCAAATTAATTTAAATAATAATTAGAAACCTTCATAAATATAAATAATAATAAGTTTTGTAGGTTGTGATGTAAGCAAATAGTACTACTGGATCATAGCTAACATCACATTTGAGTTAATTTCTTCTTATAGTAAGCATATATATATATATGAGTGATAAAGAGATAATTAATTAATTGATGAATTACCATTATTTGGAAAGCACCCAAATTAAGAGTTGATGGAATGGAAGTTCAAGAAAAGTGCATGGTGGAGGAGGTAGAGGTTGATTCATCATTTCCCTTGCTTGTGCTCTTCTTTTTCTTCTTGTAAGGGATACCTCTAGCCTTAGCTTGACACTCCCTAACCTCTCTAAGGTAAACACGAATAGCACCACTTGCAAAAGGATTAGTCTCTTGAGATCCACCATTTTCTTCATAAGCAGCTCTTAACCTCCCTATAAGGGCATCAAGGCTTCCCCAAGCTTGTCTAAGGGGACATGTACAAGGTGCTGGTGGTTCTGGCTGTCCAAAAAACATGCAACCTTGTAAATGAACTTTTGTTTTTCCAAATTGGTCTAAATACCTAAGAAATTCCAACACATGGTTGCAATTGCAATGAGAAAGTGGAATTGGAGGTCTTTGGTTGTTTAAGTATTGTCCAAAAGTGTTCCAATCCCTTCTCTTTTGAGACTCATAGCGGCTAAGTGTGATTGGTGAGGTTGATCCTCCTTCTACTATTTCCTTCCCACTTGAAGACATGTTTTGGTGTATGGTGAAAAATGAAGATTGAGATGCTTGGCTTTTTGTAGATAAAGTTAGAAGAAAAATAAAAAGGGAGGTGAATGGTGAAATGAATAGATGAGAGTGTGGAGTGAAGTGGAGGCATAGATGGAGAGATGATGTCATTAGGTTAATGAGTTGACATTGTATGGGCCATCATTGTTGCTTTAGGTTCATTTTTTCTTCATCTTTTGTATTTATAGGAGAATACTTATACATAGTAGATTACTACATATTATAGGTGATTTAAATGTTGTTTGCCACTAAAATATTATGAAAATGGGAATGTAAAATACTTTTAGATCAAATTTATTTTTGTAGACAATCTCACAGAGAAGTGCTGAAAAATTTGATGCTATACTAGCCCTATATCACAGGAAAAATATCTATCACCATCAACATTTTTGTAATAGTGTATGGTGTAAAACAACTAAAAAATATCAAAATTACGGAAACTACATTCAAAACACTTCATATTTGCAGAAAATGAAAAATATATATTTAAAATTTATTATTACTATTGTTTTTAAGTTTTATATAATTGTAAGAATATTACTAATATGATTATTATTATTATTTTGGAGAATGATTGTTGTTGTTAATATCTTTTAAATGGAAAATTATAATATCGAAAATAATTCTCAAAATTGAAAACCACAAAAAGTTGAAATTAAAAATTTAAGTTTTTAAAATTTACAAATTTAAAACTAAAACTCACTGCAAAGAGGACCTTAAACTTGTTCAGGTGTTGCGTTGATATTATTATGGACAATTATAAATATTTTTACTGAATAAGAGCACTTACATCACTTCTAGCTAGGTAAGTTTTGTCTTGGTATAGATAGCATAGCACACTCCTTAATTTTTTATTTTATTTTTTAGGTAGTGATATTATCATATCATTTAACTATTACTTTCCCATTAATCGCACAATTATTGTTTGCCATATTTGTCAGCAGACACATGAATTACTTATCACCTTATTAATTGTGAAGCCTATATTTACTATTATTGGTCTAACCAAATCAATAATCCATTAGCTAGCTAGGTCTAGATTCTAACAACCACGTTTCAATTATGTACATCATGCATACCTTTTATATGAATGTGTTGAATTATATAAGTACATATTTGTATGTAAATTAACATATCAAAAGGGCTTTGAGAATTTTTATTTGGTTGGGGGGCCGGGGTAGAGGGGTGTGGATGCATCTATAACACCAAAATGTCTTTTGTTTATTTTTATTTAAAAGTATTAGGTCAATAAAAGTTGTCTCTTTGACATTGATCTGGAGATTTTTAGTCTATTTCAGGATTGAGTAATTGTTATATACATATATTTAAATTAGGTGTCTCTTATTCAGTTCATATATAGTAAATTGTATTTAAAATTATTAGTTTTGGTAGTGTTTTTTTGGGTAGATTGAAGGCTACTCCTTCTTGCCTTTTCTATTGATGATTTGTTGATCCTTTGAAGAATTTTTATAGAGTAGAGCTTATTGGTTGAATGGTACACCCTAAATAATTGAATATATAACAATTTTACTTGATGTTTGTTCATGAATTTTGGAATTCAGCTAGCTCAATCTAAACTTTTTATTATAAAAAAAAAAATTAAATAATTTTTTTAATTTAAATATAATTTTAGTCGTTTATCCTTTATCTAATAGTCGTTTCGATCTTTTATCATTTTTTTTATTTTTTATCTTTTATAAGTGTTGTATTTTATTCATGGTCACAATCACAATAAAAGTTATAATAATATTCGATCATTTGAATTTCTTTTAACAATTGTCAATATATATTAAGGATAATATTATTTTCAAAAAGGTATTCATTTAACTCAATAATAAGCTTGCACTTCAGAATTTTTTTTTTTACATACTTTGAAACATAGGTAAACTTTTTGAAATGAAAAATATTTATTTAAGTTTACTGTATTTTCATTATTTTTATTAAGATTGCACATTTAATTTTACAACTGAATCAATATTTAATCTCAATAGTTTAATAATTATACAGTTGTTTAAAAGAATTATAATTAAAAAGACTAAAATTAATTATTTATAAAAGATAAATAATTAAATAAATTAAAAAACTCGTAAATTGTTTCTATCACATTTTTTTCTACCACCCACCCTATACTAATAGTGCATGTGTAACATGTATTATTTGAGAATTTTACATACACCCGTAAAAATAAACACATGGCAATGCAGACAAAGATGTGCTTAGAGATAGTAATATTTGAACTTTTAATATTATTTGACAATTTTGTTTTGCATTAGGTACATAGATTATTTTGAAAGACACACACTCATATTTTTTGAATATATATATATAGGCTTTCACTAAAGTATATATCTAAATGAGTTTTGAATCCTGATTTGGGATGAAAAATCAAGTGAGAGAATTATCAGGTCTAAGGATTACATGTATATTGTATTTGAAAGAAGTAAATAAAGTGAAACATTTGGGTTTTAGAGACAAGAAATATGATAATTGTTGGAGGTTCTTTGGAATCAGGAGTAGTGGCGAGTTTTTACGTCTCATAGAGTCACATACTACAAAGTTTTCAATACTCTCTTAAAAAATTCTATTACTTTTACTATATTTAGATGAGATATTTTATTTGTCATTTTAAACTTTCTAATAATTTTTGTACTTTACTAATGAGAAATATTTGATTTATAATTTTCTTAATAAAAATTGATTTATTTTGTGAATCAAATCAGGGTCATACTTTATGTAGAATAGAATGATACACATTATTCAATATCAAATGTAGAATTGTGATACATATAATTTTGAGAAAACTTTTATATATAAAAATTTGATTAAATGTATGAAAGTAGTTAAATTTCATAAAAACAAAAATATTTATATTAAAAAAATTGAAAAATGATAATTATTAATTGTAATAAAGTTGTTAAAATCAAATTATATAAGTCTATAAACTAATTATGGTTTAATATATGCTAATTGGTGATGAATTTTGACTAAACATGACATATATTGATGAATATGCTAATTAATATAAATATTGTAGTGTATGTTGTTGTAATTTTGATATTTATTTTTGGTGTATTTTATGAGTAGAATCTGAGTTGAATATGTGTAGATTGCATAACATAGATTGATATGCGTATATGGACTAAAATTTATTTTATAAATTTTTTTAATTATTAAAATTGTATTTTTTAATTAGGCTGATTATAACAGCATCTCCAAAATCTTTTAAAACGATCGTGTATCAAATACATAAATTTTTGTAGACCAAACTATAATTTAAATATCTATTATAAAAAAAATTAGAGGGAATAGTTTATAAAAAAAATTGCAAAAACAAATACTATAATTATAAAATAAAATTTCCAACCTAAATTCCAACTTTTTTTAAAATTATTAAAAATATAAATTAAAATTTGATATACTACCTCTCTCCAATATATTTTTATAAATTTAACAATTTAAAATTTTTATATACAATACAATATTATACTTTTTATTTATCTGTTAAATGTTGGGTCACTCTATATTTCAGTTCAAGATCCGCCGCTGATGATACAAGGGGCATAATATTGGATATAAAAAAAATAAAAAAAACAAACAATACATGTAAATAATTTTTATGATTTTAATAATAATTATTAATAAAACATTTTATATTAACAAAAATAAATAAAAAAAATTAAAAGTATTTAATATAAAATTTAAATCAAATAAATTTATTTTTATCAACCATAAGTCCGGAGAAAATATGTGCTCTAATTTTGGCACTGATATACAAATCAACTTATCAATTATTTGGTTGTAAATAAAAGCAGATTGAATTATTTATTGCGTGATTTGAGAAAGAAGGAAACGAAGGTGCACATCGAATTTTTGTTTTATGAAAAGAACGTACGTCAATTTGATGGAGATCACAAGCCGACCAATCTCGTGAAATTAGGGTTCCCAAAGCCCATTATTACTCTAATTTTTGGTAACTGGTGGTCCCTCCTATATATTATTTATAAGAAAATTAAATTATAAGTTAAATTTAAATTAAGAATTTTATAGACTATATACACCAACTCTTATTAATTAAATTATATATAATTCAATTTTCTATTAAAAGAAGGATTGAAGATAGTAGTATTTATTATAAAAGTAAAAGAGCAAGTTTATCTTTAAAATTGTAACCATTGGTTAAATTATATAATTTTTTTATTTTTATTTTTAAGAATTAAGAATTAAGAATTTTGTCTTAAAAATTGTAATACATCACTGTTTTATAAAGTCCATCTATTATATTTACTCATACAAATACAATTGTGGTCATAGTATGACGATTCAATTAAATATTTGTTATATTTGTAATATTGATAATGAGTTTTTATTCATATTTTTAGGGACAACTTGAGAAGTATGGAGATGGCATAGCCTTGGTAGAAATCAAATTCGTTAGAATATTTAGACATATGACTTGAACATTTGGTAGTTGAAAAACATATCTATCTATTGGAAGATGTCGATTGATCTATTATTTTTATGGTGACCTTCAATCGCATGTGGATGGCCCCAAAGGAGAAGTTTTATATGAATTATAATATATGAGGGTGGATATCCCGAGCATTGTTCATCAAAGGATTTATCATCTTCAATCTATTGTTTTTCATGCTCTTATCATGTTGTCTCGAGTATCAACATAATCAAATTTATTAAGTCATGTTGTCTCGAATATCAACATAATCAAACTTATTAAGCGATGATTCATTCCTACTCCTAGTCATTTAAAACTAAATGGAGATGGTGTAATGACTAATTTGGAAAAGCTTGTGGAGGAGTAGTTTGTGACCACTAGTATTTTGGTGTTTAATTTGCTTGCTCTCTTGGTGCTTGTAATATCACTATGGAAGAGTTGCGTGTTATATTTTAGGGCATCAAGTTGTCTTTCGGATGAGGTTTCCAAATTATTGACATTAAATCTAATTCAAAATTCGTTGTGAGATTACTTTTAGATATGTGCAGAACTAGTCATCCTTACTATTTTATGGTTAATCAAATCATTGTTATCTTGCGTCAACTAGAATAGTATTATTTGACAAATGTTTTTCGTGAAACCAACGTGGAAAATAGTTTTACAAAATTTGAAAAAACTCAAATATAATTTTTATTTTATTTCGATTTTTTATTTCGCCTTGTTAATCAATTTGAGAATTGTTGTCTTTTGTATGACCTTTTAGCTTGATTTTACCCTTTTGTTCTATTTGCTGAGTGTCTAGCCCTCTTTTTCTCATAAAAAATTAGTCACTGCAAAAAAAGAAAAAAAAATACATTAGTAATCATTTTTAGGGTAATTTATATGATGTTTAGTCTTATATATGACTATTTTGGATATTAAATTTGTTATCATCAAATTGGTATTTTTATTTTTTAGGGATTAAGTGAGAAATAGGTGTTTAATTAAGATAGTGAAAATAAAATAAATAGAATAACATGTTAAATATTTAATTAAGTATTAGTGTATGCAGGTGCACACTCTCACTATTGAGTAGATTCACTCTAACTGAAATTTAAGAATGAATAGTTGGATAATTCACAACTTATTGCATTTTGTGAGGCCAACAACGTAGTTGATATTTTAGAATGATGTGTGACATGGAGAATAGTTTTAGAGTGTTTGATTATGTGTTTTCCACTATAGAAGGTTATGAGCTCTTCTGCAATATGCCCAATGAATTTTTTCCATCATGAGAGAATAGTAAAATCTGAACCACTAAATAAAAAATAAATGAATTAATATATAAAATAAAAGAAAGATATTTAAGAGTTGAATTGAAAACAAATAAGAATTTTTTTTCACTAACTTACAGTATTTTTTCAAACATTACTTCAAATACTTTAAATTTATATTAAATTATTTTTTCTCTCCTACTTGTCATCAGTAACTTAAATGAAAAAAGTTAAAATATTAAGTAAATAAATAAACACCTTTATGATATTTTATATTTATCAGTTAATTCAACTATTAATTTTATTAAAAACACTAAATATAATATATTTAACTTCTTCGTTTTTAACTAATAATTACTACCAGCTAATTTATTTATTGTGGTCTAATTTCTTCCAAACAAAACCTTTGTAATTAGTTACCGAACGTATTACTCACAATCATATACAAAAACAAACTTTAACATACTAATTTGAATGACAATGTCATTGCTTTTGGTGGATGTGTGCTTCTTTCTATTCATGTAAGAAATTTAATTGACTTCTCTCTTTGCTTCTTGCTCTTTGGGAAATCATTCACCGTTTTTTAGATGCATGCACTAGTTCCCACTTTGTGCTCTTATTGAATTTGGTTGTTTACAATACTAGCTAGCTCAAAGAAGGTGCACCTTTGTCGGTATACACTTTTGTCAATTATATATGTCCCTATGTGTTATATAATTGTCCCTCCACCCCTCTTTTCGTCATTAACTGCATATATGTGATTATAGTCACGTCTAAGATGTCACTTGTGATTATGTCAATAATGATACATTAGTGAAAAAACAATTATACTAAAAATTATTTTAAGATAAAATATAAATAATATAGAGATAAAATTTATTTGGGTCATCCATTCATTAATACTTCATTTGATCTCGATTATAACCAAAATAAACTACCTATATACATATTAAAAAATAGTTGTTAAACATATTTAATTTTTAATGTAGTTAAATAAATATAGTTATATTTTCAAATTACCTTTTATTTTTGTTTAATTTTATATAGAACTCATTTCATTAAAGGTATTTTGATCATTATATCATTATTAAATAATATAAAATTAGTTTAATTTATTTATATTTTGGACCACTAAATATGATATTTTTCACTTATATTTGATTTATAGTAGTTAAAAGATCGTATATGTTAAGACAAAATCTCAATTTAAGTTTTGTTAAAAATAAATAAAGGTTAATTAGGAATATTAATTATGATTCTAAAATGTTATGTTAATTTAACTTGTGCTTTTGAGTAGATTAATTCAAATATAGGACTCAAGCAAAACAAAGAAATTAGATTAAAAAAATTGAACAAATAAGAAAGAAGAAGACTCTGGACAAAATCTGTGAAAACGAAGTATGTTCTCTAGTATTAAGACTGATCATCACAACATCAAGATCAATTAATCTCCACTAGTTCAAAGAAGATTATGCCTATGGAATTTACACTTATGTTATCAGTACTTCACAAGGATCAAGTAGGATCCATTCTAATCAAATAAATCATGCAAATCACAAAGAGAAAAGGTTATTAATCAAGCAAGTTGAAACAAGTTTGAACCTTCTCCAGCTTGACTGTCAAGAAAGTTAAACGATCTTGAATTGTACAAAATATCCAGATTAATCAGGAAGACATCCATAATGATCAAGACTGAACCTCCAGATTGATCATCAATCTCCAAAAAGTTCAAAAACTAGAACTCCAGATTGATTATCAATCTCCAGAATTTTTCATTAACATTCTATAGAAGTTCATCATCATTCTCTAAATCATTTTGACAGAATCAAAACTCTATATCAAAGCAATAACATCGACTAATATATCTGAAGTATAAATGATCATTAAACACAAGAGAAATATGATAAAGAACGAATAAATACGACCAGTCAAACAAATTTCATAAAATGTTCAAAGGTTAAAATATATTTATTCATATATATTGGTTTTGGTCAAAACTGACAGAGCACTACCAACAACTCTTTTGACCATTATTAATTGCTTTAAAACGCCTATAAAAGGAAGGTCAATGCTCAGGGAAATTGCAGAAGTTCAAGTGCTAACAACTCTCATAAAATCATTCACATACTTGAAATTCTCACTTTCTTAAAAAAGAATCAGTTCTGATTATATTTCAATACTCTGTTATTATTGTACTAAATTCTTTGTAAAGAATCAAATATCAAACAAGAGTTGAGACATCTCATATTCTATCAAAACAATCTCATCATTATTGTAAAACTCGAACTATAAGAGTTTAGTATAGTTTGGGTAGATTGTAAGAAATCCTATCAAGGTTGATAGGTGATCTGATTAATCTCTTTCTGGGTGGAAAGAATTTAAGTTTGTAATATATCAAGGTTGATCTAAGCTAGGTGCTATAAAACCAAGAAGGTTCTTTATTTTGAACACTTAGTAGAAAATCTCACAGTTGTGAAGACTGGACGTAGCCTAAGTTGGGTGAACCAGGATACATTCGTGTGTGGTATTCTTTCTCTTATCTTCTTATTTATTAAGCCTGATTAATAATTTAAGTTAAAAATATAAACTGAATTTCTGATTTTAAACTAACCAATAACATTCTCCGTTTTCTGATAAAAACCAAGAACATTATCTGTTTTCTGTTTTCTTATAACCAAGATCATTCTTGAGTTAAATCCTTAAGTTTATTCAGAAATTTTTAAATAGGAACATTTACAATTCAAACCTTCATTTTTTGTAAATCGACTTTGCTACTTTAGTATACTCTTGCAATAATTTGAAGAAAATAATAATAATAATAATAATAATAATAATAATAATAATAATAAAATGTGAAATTATGTCATGTATCATTAGAAAAATACTTTTTTTATGATAGATACAAATAAAATGGGAGCTCGTGGTTTTTGTAATTAGGTCAAGCTAGCTAGATATAATGCAACATAATAAATGAGAAAAATGTTTTTGATTTGTTGAAAGAGAATTATTCACCATTTATAAATATTATTAGTCTTTATTTTATTTAATATAAAACTTTTAATATACTCCTTCACGTTTAAAATTGGACATTTATACATAACTCAAATTGTTCGATAGTAATCGCCTAATAGCAGATGACCCATAGACTCTGATATTATATTAAAATTTGAATTGAACTCTTCACAAATCTACAAAATTGACTTATAAAGTGAAAATGCTCACAATTTATGAAACTATTAACGCATCAAAAGCAAATAGAAGTACAATTTTTTTTAAAATAGCAAGTACTATTTTCTATTGTTCTGTTCGAACTAGTTAGGTACAGAAGTGATTAAACATAGAGTACTATTTTTGCATTATGCTTCTATACATGGTACAATCAAAGCCTAAAACTAGGGAAACCTGTCTCATAGCATTTAGCAAATAATAAGCACTATAGACTTAATTTAAATAAATTTTATAGAAGTTTTTAATTAAAAATGTCTTGAAAGTTGTTTTTCAACTTTTTAAAAACTCAAAATTTATTGTTTTTAAAATGAAACTTCTAATTTTATTTTTCTTAACAAAAATACTTCTAATTCTAGAGTACTTATTAGTATGATCCTAATTTAATACTCAATTTCACAGTAACCAGAATAAAATAGAGTTATGGTAAAATTGTGGTTTCCAATTTACTTAATCTCTTTCTTCATTCCCCTAAACAGAGCATAGTGTAAAACAGATTGTGCTATTTGCCACTGAGAATAATTTATCCCTTTCTGTTGACAGTGAAAGCAGCAATATATAGGACCCCCCACCCTCCAAATACAGACATAAATCCTTTTGAATATTTTATAAGTATGATTGGACCAATAGAAGTTTTAATGACATGGCACTGTCTTTTACTCAGATGCCTAATAACATACCAACATTGCACCTGGCCAGTGACCCCTACCTTTTTTCTTCTTTTTGCACTGTGTGTCATCAAAAGCTTATTTGTAAATTAAATATTGACAGATTTGTTTGATGTGATGGCTCTAATACAGGTTTTTACTGATGTAAGCTAACAGTTACATTCCATAACTAATTTGTAAATATACTTTTTTTCTTAAAGAAAAACTAAATCCTAAGTAATTTAAAGTTTGTAAATAAATAAAATTTTTATTTTAGTCTAGACTGAAACTCATTAATTATTTAAACTAAATCTATTGATTGCAGTTTTCTTTTTCTTCGTTAAAAAATCTAATGTGTAAAAACTAACTTTAATTATTAAATTATTTAAACCTTCATTTTCTAATTCGGCCTCTGGGTAGTGTATGCACTTATAGGCCCAGCTTCATGAGTTATCTTTGGGCCGAAATAGAACTCTAAATATTTGGATTCTAATGCTTTAGTCTCCTTTGAAACAAAGTAGTCCTATTACTTTATACATTTTTTACGTGACTCAATTTGTTTGCATGATGAGTCATATTGCAATTATAAAATATTGTTTCAAAAATATCATGCAAATTTCAATTGAGTTTTTTAGAGCATAAATGTGGGGGAATAAAATTATTTTAGCTTTTTGAAACAAATTGAATTTGATAGAAAATATTTTTATTTTTTTGGGGTTTTCTTTTAAAACAAATTATAAAAATGCTAGTTTAAGTTCAATGTAAGGTAAAAGTATAATTAGTTGACTACGGGATAAATATTTTCTCCTTATGAGTAATGCTTTAATGGTGGGCTTCATCTATGAAACACTAAAAGCCCAACAAGGGTTCTAAACCTGAATTGACTCTGGTCTATGTAAATAGGGAAGGCCTTGGACCAATAGAGATCAAGTATTGGATTTGCCAACAAACGTGTCTTAGTATGTTGGTTGACCTAATCTTTGAGTTTTTTTTCTTTTACTCTCAATACTTTTTAGATCAGTCAATTCGAACATATTAATTAGAGGTTTTGAGAACATAGAAGAGTAAAGAAAAAGTTACCAATCTTTTTTTGATTCAATAGAATACTATTGTTGGTTTTTTGTGGTAATTTTTCTTTACAGCCCAACGTTTTTGTTTGTGCTGTTTTTTCAACTTTATTTGACCCTTGAATCAGATTTGTGTTAAGTTTCACCTTCAATCAAATATTTTTTATTTGGATGAGTTTAAGGAGTATTATAAAAATAATTACACTCTTTAAAATGAACAATTTCATGTAGAAATTAAAGTGATTCATATCAAGTTATCAACGATTAATAAACAAATCAATTGTTCATAATATATTTAAGTGTATAAATCATTTAATTATCCACTTTAATAATATTTCACTTAAAAGGAGATAAATTTTTGAAAATTGGTTGACAATATCATCCGATCAAAGTTTTGTTTAGCAAAGTTAGGTTGTTTGATCACTAACTTTCTTACACCAATTTATATATAATTCATCTCTCGTCAGCTAGTCTTTTGTTATATGCTACTTTTTTCTAAATAGAGCTCAAATTTCGATACATAAATATCAACTAAATTTAATACAACGAGTCTTAAAATACATTCTAATTAGTTTAGATTTTATTTTTCCTAATCTTCTGATATTTTTATGACTTAAGTTTTAAAACAGAACGATTTGGAAAGTTCAATTATTTTTATACAACAATCGAAAAATTAATTGAAATTAATTATTATTCTTAATGAGTTAGAGTTGTTTTCTGTTAGTTACATTCACAACTAGAGGGAGGCATCCGCATTTTTTTTTTTATATATAAGTTTATATATCATCGTCTACTATCGGAATATATGTTCAAAGAAGATACTAAGAATATTATTTCCAAGATCAAAATTCGTACAGACGTATAAACAATGAACAACTTATTGGTTAGTATATTATTTTCAAAGTTAATCGAGCTCTTGTTAATTAGATGGAAGGAAGATGATTCTTCTCTTCATTAGTAAGGAACAAAAGAAAGCAGGGGCACTTGTCGTCATATTAATAAAGCTTTAATGCTTTGATTGAGTAAATTCTACTTTTAGCAATATGTAGTTACATGGTTAATTAATTACAATTTTTCTCAATAAAAATGATTAATTACTATTAATTGGACATTTTTTTAAGTTAAATGTGATTATAATGAAATTTCGTATATGTTTGAAATGACAAACATTAAATGGCATAGACAAGAGTAGAGAGTGCTAAAGAAATGTTTAACATGATGTTGTTGGAGCTGAGCTTCATCATAGTCATAGATCCAATCCTCGTTCTCATCAACCAAAGTTGCAATTTCTTATACCTTTTATGCTTAATATATTGTAGACATGTGGAAAAATATAGAATTCCGGTCCTCCAATTACACATATATGCAAATAATATATTGCAAACAACATATAAATGAAATGCAAGAAAATAAACTACTTTTAATTTATATTTACCTTTTTATCCTCCTATCATTTCTATATTACCATTTACCTATGTTTAGTTAGTGTTAAACGATATTGTCAAATTTCGTTTTTACAATTTTCATACAGGTTAGCATGTTTGAGTGCTAGTCCATGTTGCAATCACATAATCGAGAAATAATTGGCAAGATAAATAGATTTGATTGTTATGGAGTCTGACTCGTATTGGCATATCCGATGGTATATATATTTTCTAACTCAATTTACGGCTCTATTTGTGGCATGCATGACACATAGAATTTATTCATATAATTAAAAACCAAAAACTTCGTATGAATATATCAATATAATATGCGTATCATTTTGTTGTCGGTGAATTCAATATGCGTATCATAAAAGTTAGTCAACAGATCACTTGATGATAAGAACTTTCCTTGCTTGCGCTACATATGGAAAAGGGCTCATTTCATACACCTCAGGTCTTCGGTCGGATCAATAAAATGCTTTTATGATTTTTTTCTTATTAAGTTTTATATCTCCTAAAAAAAGTAAGATGATTTTATCTCATAAGAAAACGAAGTGATTTTATATTTTTTCAAGAAAAGAAAAAAAAATGTTTTTATAATTTTTGTACAAAATTGAAAATATGTTTTTTCATTTGCTATCAAAAAAATACCATTAATATCGACATTTTACTTTTTTGTTTTATTAGTTTACTCCTTTTGTTTTATAATGATTGAATTATTTATAAAAAAAATATTTTAAAATAAATTATTTTTTCAATATACATTTTTTAATTGTACATTTTAATATTATTTACATCACTTTTAATATAATATCTTATAATATACATTTATGATATTCATAATGCACTAATATTTAAGAACAATAATTTTGTAAAATTGTATTCTTTTTTTTTTAATATATGTGAACTAATATATCTCATTTGTTATTATAGAATGGAGTATAATATTTGTAAGCCTCTTCAATCGAATTTCACAAAATATTTCATAGCATAGCTTTTATAAGTAAAAGAAAAAACTTAGCATAGCTAAACAATTCAGAATTGAAAAAATTGTTGTAGCTAAGGAAAGCACCTCATGGTATGCTGAGCAGGGTGTTGAGTTGTACAAGCAACCTAATAGTATAGGCTTTCAATTGGTGATGATTTCAATTTTTATTTTTTATAATATAATAAAATAAAAATAAATTTTTTTAGATTAAATATATTTTTAATTCCATCAAATTGACGATATTTTAATTTTAGTCCCTAAAAAAAATTATTTAGTTTTAGTTTCTATTTTAATTTTATACGGACTAAAAAATATTATTTTTTTACATAAAAACGTTTTGAAAAGAGATAAAAAGTAAATAAAAAAATAATTCAAATTCAACAAAATTAATTTGTAAAGTGACGAATACATACAACTGTAAACTGTAAAGTTTAATATTCAAACGCGAGACATAATATAGATAGTAACAATATTAACCATTGAAATTGAACTAGTTATTTCTTAGTTTGCAATATATACCAAATATATGAGTGAATCTTGTTTGTATTCACTTGGGGATACCAAATGCAACGGCACATGTTAATATTTCATTCATGGTATATATTTGCCTCTTGGAATGTTTAAAAGTCGCGAACATGTAGGATTTAATTGAATATTGTATCCAATAAAAGGGACGAACTCATTAACAAAAATTTGACCCTTGAAATTTTCTAAAGGCGAATAACTCAGTGACACATACTTTTGGTCCCAAGATAACGTTAATTTTTTCTCTTTGTATCCCATCTTCCCGTCAAAATTCATACTAGTGTGTATACCATGTAAAATACCATCACATATATATTTATATAATACCATAAATATATCAATAATTTAAACTTTCAACACAATTATAAAGGAAAATAATACCAAATCAATATATATGTCTTGAGATATTATCAATTAATATTTATGTATGTTGTTTCTAAAGGAACTAATAATTTGATTAATTTACAATTATTAATAATTATAAAATAAAAAGAACAAAATAAAGTGTAATAGCTATACCCACGCCCACTTAAGCTACTTAAGTAAATGTTGTTCACTCATACAACTCGTACGATTTTGAAATAAGTGCATGGTCGTTCACATTTGACAACTACATTACGTTTTCTAGTAAAAGTTTGTTTATTGTGTTTTATATGGCATAGGAATGCTGACCCTTTGATATAAAAATCACATTGCGTGTAGTTCACAGAAAATAGTAAGATGATAGTCAAACAAGAGCCACTTTTTGTTTCATATTATTGATATTGATGTTTACCATGTTCTATACGTTCAGTCCAAAAAATATTGTTCTATACGTAACAAAGTTTTTATTTGATTTTTGTTTTTGCAAAACATTCAGGATTATTTTGATTATTAAAAATATTTAATTTTAATTATAATTATTTTTAAAATCACTTATATAAATGATTGTTATCATGCTAAGAATTGAAGTCAAAGATTATAAATAAACAATGACTGTGTTTACTTTTCCGTTTCAAAAGTGTTTACTTCCTTCATTTTTATTGGAAAATGTTTTTTTTTTACTGATTGTTGGAAAAGAGTAAAGAAAGTAATTTAGTTTCATAATTTTTTAATTCTTTTTTAGTTTTACTGTTTTCAAAGTCAAATAACGTTGTTATTTTTGTG
>JBBPBR010000001.1:48974235-48984271 GCA_037974775.1 Cicer pinnatifidum | reverse complement strand
ACTAAGAATATATTTTCTTTTTTAACACTTTGTAAAGAACATGTAGATTTATACACAAATATTAAAAAATTAGTTAAGTTTAGATTCTTTTTTACCTTTAAATTTATTTAAATGTATGTTTGTGGTTTTTGTAATGGTACAAAAAATATTATCATTAACTATAACTTTTTTCTTAAAATAATCAATATTTTGGGGAGAAAAAAATTAAAGAACTATTATAAAATTGTCTTAATAAACAAACCATATTAATACAAATATAATATAAAATAATCTTAATAAAATAATTCTATGAAATCTTATAAAGCTAACTAACCAAGGCTAGATATATAAGCTAATTTTATAACCATAAAATTTTCTTTGAACAAAACCTAATAACCATCGTATATTTTTTTAGTTAGCTTATAAAATAAAATACGTGTGTATATATATATCATGTATCATGTATTTTACATCAAAAGGATGAACTAGTATTTTTTTTTTACAAAAGGACAAACTGGTATCTATTTTATGATGATACCTCCTTGACTAGCTATGTCACATATTTATTTTCCACATCTAGAACGTTCTATTTTCTTCTTTTCGAAATGAAAAAAGAAATCACAAAAATAAAAATAAAAGAATACTCCTCCATCTATAAAATGAATGTGAGAGATGTTTCTTTTCTGCTTCACATGACAATGTCTTTAGCTCCGTGACCAAACACAATTAGTTATACAGTTGCTGTTGAAGTTTGGTTACTTTTTCTCTGTACTTTCCCGTGCAGATACATTAATTAGTCCCTATAATTTCGGAACCAACTAGATTTTTCATCTCTGTAAAAAATAACTAGATTTTCTATCTGGGTATTCACGAGATTTTTGTCTCTAAAATTTTCAACTTTTTTCTTATTTTCATAACAATATATCATTGAATTCTTCTTCTTGTTCTAGTTCTAGCTAGTGAGTAACACAAGTTTTATTTATTTATATATGCTATTTTTCTTATTTCTTATTCATCTTGCATGAATTGAGTGAGTGAGAAAACACAGAGAATATTTTAAAGATGGCTACTCGAAACATTGAGAAGATGGCTTCAATTGATGCTCAGCTGAGATTATTGGCACCAAGAAAAGTTTCTGATGATGACAAACTTGTGGAGTATGATGCTTTGTTGTTGGATCGTTTCCTTGACATTCTTCAGGATTTGCATGGACAAGATATCAGACAAACTGTAATTTTTTTTCTTTCTTTCAATTTACTGCTTATTTCTTTTCTTATGCTTATGAAAAAAGATTTCATTTTTAGCTCAATGTTAACATATTACTGAAACCCCACTTCAATTTTTATTGTAAAGAAACTGTTTTGGTCTTGGATGAAATTGATTGATAATATTATTTTCAAAAATGGGACTTGAATGTGTGTTCTTTATCTTTATTTTGACCCTTTGTGTGTTAAGGATTCTATTTTTGGTGAAATGCATAATATTGCTTTAAGTAAATAAATTCGGGATAGAATAATATTGGTCAGATTTTATTTACCTCCCCGCGCCAGAACTCCTGACTCTGGATTATCAAGACCATTTATTAGGTATTAGAGGGTTAAGACAAAAAAAATTCATGTTATAAGTTTGCTATGTTTTAATGATATTTTGATGTATGAACTTGTGGCTAAGTGTTTTGGTATAATTTGATGCTTGATAGGTTCAAGATTGTTATGAGCTATCAGCGGAGTATGAAGGGAATCATGAGCCTGAGAAGTTGGAGGAACTTGGGAATATGTTGACTGGTCTTGATGCTGGAGATTCTATTGTCATATCCAAATCATTTTCTCACATGCTTAATTTGGCAAACTTGGCTGAGGAAGTTCAAATTGCATATAGGAGAAGGATCAAGTTATTGAAGAAGGGTGATTTTGCTGATGAAAATTCTGCTATAACTGAGTCAGATATTGAAGAGACTTTGAAGAGGCTTGTGACTGAACTGAAGAAGACTCCTGAAGAAGTCTTTGATGCTTTGAAAAATCAAACTGTAGATTTGGTCTTAACTGCTCATCCTACTCAGTCTATTAGGAGATCTTTGCTTCAAAAGCATGGAAGGTTTGTCCATTACATTAGTCAATATTTGTCTGTCATAACTTAGTGGTGTTATGGTGGTCCATTGGTTGTGACATTTAGATGCACTTGAAACTGGAAATTGTAGG
This sequence comes from Cicer pinnatifidum, assembly GCA_037974775.1. Lineage (NCBI taxonomy): Eukaryota > Viridiplantae > Streptophyta > Magnoliopsida > Fabales > Fabaceae > Cicer > Cicer pinnatifidum. The sequence continues at coordinate 48,982,094 of JBBPBR010000001.1, read as the reverse complement.
TCATAATTCATACTATTTATGAAATTGTGGCAATTTCTGCACTAAGGATTAGTTTTCATTTGCAGGATAAGGAATTGCTTAACACAGTTGTATGCTAAAGACATAACACCAGATGATAAGCAGGAACTTGATGAGGCTCTACAAAGAGAGGTGCAGGCTTAATTCCTTATTTCAATATATAATGTCATTATTCACCTATTTTCCATTCAAATGATGAGGTTATAGATTTGTGGTTAGAATTTTTTTACACTAAATCTAAAGCTCTAATGAAGTATGCTCATGCACAGATTCAAGCTGCATTTCGCACCGATGAAATTCGAAGGACTCCTCCTACACCACAAGATGAGATGAGAGCAGGAATGAGCTACTTTCACGAGACAATTTGGAAAGGAGTGCCTAAGTTTTTGCGTCGGGTTGACACAGCTCTAAAGAACATTGGAATAAATGAACGTATCCCATATAATGCTCCTGTTATCCAATTCTCTTCTTGGATGGGAGGAGATCGTGACGGTACATTTATTTTTTTTAAAGAAATTAACACATGAGCACAGTCATACTCGCTAAACTGTCGAGTTAAAGCTCAAACTCTTACGAGTTTACAATTCTAATATGCATTACAGGTAATCCTAGGGTAACCCCTGAAGTTACAAGAGATGTCTGTTTGCTCGCTCGAATGATGGCTGCTAATTTGTACTTCTCTCAGATAGAGGATCTCATGTTTGAGGTATCAAATATGCAAGACTAATGTCATGATAATAAATTTTCATTAAGCATTAAGTTTGTGATTCTTAAATACTTGCTTTTGTCTGCTTTTGCAGCTGTCTATGTGGCGCTGCAATGACGATCTTCGTGTTAGAGCTCATGAGCTTCATAGATCCTCAAAGAGAGATGCAAAACATTACATTGGTATGTATTATTCTGTTCCAAATCGCACACTTTTTACATCATTATTATAATTTAAAATGCTTAACAAAATCTCAGATCAGCACTGCTGAAACAATTTTTAAAATGTTGCAGAGTTTTGGAAACAGATTCCTCCAAATGAGCCATATCGTGTCATTCTTGGATTCGTGAGGGACAAACTGTATAATACACGCGAACGTGCTCGCCAGTTATTAGCTAATGGGACCTCTGACATCCCTGAAGAGACAACCTTCACAAATGTTGAGCAGGTATTATCCTCACAATAGCCCAATCCTCGCTATAGCAATGTAGAATAGTAGAATTTGAAAAGACTGCTATTTTCTGCAATATGCGATTGACAACATTGGATATTACCAGATATATATTTTGAAGCTCTCTAACTTGCACTTTTTTCCTTGTAGTTTCTGGAGCCTCTGGAACTCTGTTATAGATCACTTTGTGCATGCGGTGACCGACCAATAGCAGATGGAAGCCTACTCGATTTCTTGCGTCAAGTTTCTACATTTGGACTTTCACTTGTAAGGCTCGATATTCGCCAAGAGTCGGACAGACACACTGATGTTATGGATGCAATTACAAAACACTTGGAGATTGGATCATACCGAGAATGGTCAGAGGAAAGCAGGCAGGAATGGCTCTTATCCGAGCTTAGTGGAAAGCGGCCTCTATTTGGCCACGACCTTCCTAAAACAGAAGAAATTGCTGATGTTTTAGAAACCTTCCATGTCATTTCAGAACTTCCTTCGGACAACTTTGGCGCTTATATAATCTCAATGGCAACATCTCCATCTGATGTGCTTGCTGTAGAGCTTTTACAACGCGAATGTCATGTGAAGCAGCCTTTAAGAGTTGTTCCACTGTTTGAAAAGCTTGCTGATCTTGAGTCTGCTCCAGCTGCAGTAGCGCGGCTTTTCTCGATAGATTGGTACAGAAACCGCATTGATGGTAAGCAAGAAGTTATGATAGGATACTCAGACTCAGGAAAAGATGCAGGCCGTCTTTCAGCAGCTTGGGCACTATACAAGGCTCAAGAGGAACTCATAAATGTAGCAAAGGAGTTTGGTGTTAAGCTAACAATGTTCCACGGCCGAGGAGGGACGGTTGGAAGAGGAGGAGGTCCTACTCATCTTGCTATATTGTCTCAGCCACCGGATACTATTCATGGCTCACTTCGGGTAACTGTTCAAGGTGAAGTTATTGAACAGTCATTTGGAGAGGAACACTTGTGCTTTAGAACACTTCAGCGTTTCACTGCTGCTACACTTGAGCATGGAATGCATCCTCCTGTGTCGCCTAAACCCGAATGGCGTGCCCTTTTGGATGAGATGGCTGTCATTGCAACCAAGGAATATCGCTCCATTGTTTTCCAAGAACCTCATTTTGTTGAATACTTTCGATGCGTAAGTATCACATGCTTATACTTGAAGTCACAGAACTAATGAAAATACTTATGACATTGCAATTTTTTTGCTCATTGCAGGCGACTCCCGAGTTGGAATATGGACGAATGAACATTGGCAGCCGTCCATCGAAGCGAAAGCCTAGTGGAGGCATCGAATCTCTTCGCGCTATTCCTTGGATTTTTGCTTGGACACAAACAAGGTTTCATTTACCAGTATGGCTTGGATTTGGAGAAGCATTCAAGCATGCAATTGAGAAAGATCCAAAGAATCTCCAAATGCTTCAGGATATGTATAATCAATGGCCTTTCTTCAGGGTCACTCTTGACTTGGTTGAGATGGTTTTCGCCAAAGGAGACCCCGGGATTGCTGCCTTATACGACAAACTCTTAGTTTCAAAAGCACTGCGTCCATTTGGTGAGCGTTTACGGGCAAAATTTGAAGAAACCAAGAGCTTTCTCCTCAAGGTAACTCTAACTGCTTTGAAACTTGCCATTTGGGATGCTTGTACTTTTCTTTGTTGATATAATACATGATGTTTCTATATTTTGATTAAAACAAGACAAATCTTTTATATATAGAAGCAAATTTTGTAGTACTTAATACTATATTGATGAAGAACTAAAATCACACAATTTTTATTAAATGTTCAGACTAAAAGTGAATAAAATTTTCTTAAGAAACAATCAAATTTATATTTGGAAATAGATCCTCTATGGCTGCTTCGAGGTGTAGCGAAGTAAAGTTTGTTCTGATGAGCTCTACTTATCGGTAGGTTGCTGGGCACAAGGATCTTCTCGAAGGAGACCCCTACTTAAAGCAAAGACTACGCCTTCGAGACTCGTATATCACAACCCTAAATGTATTGCAAGCTTACACATTGAAGCAAATTCGCGATCCAGACTATGTGAAGACGAGGCCTCATTTGTCAAAGGATTATATGGAATCAAGCAAGCCAGCAGCAGAACTTGTTAAACTTAATCCAAAAAGTGAGTATGCTCCTGGTCTTGAAGACACCCTTATTTTGACTATGAAGGGTATAGCTGCTGGCATGCAAAACACAGGCTAATTAAGCTCCATTTAGTCCATAGTATTGCTTGTTTTCCAATATTATATATGTATTTGTATAATTGGATACATATAGTGTAACCTATTATGCCTACTAGAGATTTGGATATGCATCAAATAACTATTACTCTATAATTGTATTATTACTGTACAATAAAAAATGTGGTTTTGAGCAAGACCTTTCGATAAGTACTGGTTCATATACTTAGCATTTCTCTTATAAATGTTTGATTAAACTGTTTATTTTTCAATATCATCTTGATGCCTCATTATCGCTCTTGAAAAAGGTGAGTCATATTTATGCAAAGTCTAATTTCGCACCACCTATTCATTTCAAATTTAATTAAGTTGTCTTTTGTATTAATTTCTTTGTAAAGATCGACACTTTTCTGTGTCGATATAAACCGAAACTAATGTCTATCCTTCCATATTGACAAAACAAACATAGCAAAAACCAGCAAATTAAAAAAAACAAGCATTTGTTTCATGGCTCCTAAAAACCTAACATCCATTCTTCTATTGTTTCTTCTCTCTAATATATTCATAGCATATGCTGCACTTTTCACAAAGGGTATAGCTGCTGGCATGCAAAACACAGGCTAATTAAGCTCCATTTAGTCCATAGTATTGCTTGTTTTCCAATATTATATATGTATTTGTATAATTGGATACATATAGTGTAACCTATTATGCCTACTAGAGATTTGGATATGCATCAAATAACTATTACTCTATAATTGTATTATTACTGTACAATAAAAAATGTGGTTTTGAGCAAGACCTTTCGATAAGTACTGGTTCATATACTTAGCATTTCTTTTATAAATGTTTGATTAAACTGTTTATTTTTCAATATCATCTTGATGCCTCATTATCGCTCTTGAAAAAGGTGAGTCATATTTATGCAAAGTCTAATTTCGCACCACCTATTCATTTCAAATTTAATTAAGTTGTCTTTTGTATTAATTTCTTTGTAAAGATCGACACTTTTTTGTGTCGATATAAACCGAAACTAATGTCTATCCTTCCATATTGACAAAACAAACATAGCAAAAACCAGCAAATTAAAAAAAACAAGCATTTGTTTCATGGCTCCTAAAAACCTAACATCCATTCTTCTATTGTTTCTTCTCTCTAATATATTCATAGCATATGCTGCACTTTTCACAATCCTCAACCAGAAGGACCTCAACAACTATGATGTCAACAATAACAACAAAAATCCAAGCTTTATGAACAGAGTGTTTCATGTCCTTCCCAAAGGCCACCGAGTTCCGCCCTCTGGCGCTTCAAGGCGCCAAAATGACATTCAAAGATCTAGCATTGAAAATGACAGATCAGTTAGAGCTCATGATCATACAAGACATAATATTGGTTGCAAAGGGGACACAATTCCTCATCATGGCTCATCTAAGTGCCATAACAAATTTCTATAGTTGATTGTGTCAATTCAATCATGCCTTGTTAGATAAGTAAGGTTATATCATATACAGTTACAAATTATTCATGTTTTAATTTTTGTATGAGGTTATACAGAAAACACTCCCTCATTTATACAAGACTATTTTGATATTTTTGTTTGTGTTTTGACATTTTTTTCATTTTCTAGTATAAACTATAATTTTTTCGTCAAATTATTATCTTTAATTATTTTATCATCTCTCTATTGTAAAGATTGGGAAAAAAATGTGATGTAATGAGCTCCATAAAAAAATACAAATTAATTGGGGAATTATTAATGTGATCGAAAATTTGAGATGTTGAGCCACAATAATTTTAAAAATAATAATATAAACTATTAAGAAATTTATTGTTGAATTAACTCAATTTTATTTAGCTCTTTTTTCTTACAAGGTAAGTAAGGTTTAACAGCTATAGAAATAACGTAAGGTACAATAAATTTTGCGCGTACAAGCTTAATTGAATCTATATTTGTTTGTTTCTCTATTTCCGACGCGTACGTACGTGTTGAATCTGTATATGAATTAATTTGTTGAATTAATTCAATCCCAATTTGAATGTACATTCTTAAAAATGATTCGCCATTAAGTGGATTTCATTACCACATAACCACAATCGCTTAGTTTCAAAGGCTTAAGTATGATATGTAGAAACATTTTTATACCTGTTCTATGTCCCACATCATTACCCTCACATGAATTGATCTCCCACGTTAGCACCGACCGCAAAAACAATAAATACACCTCTCTCTATATATATTTTTATGTTATAAAAATGGTAAATTTTACTGTAGTTATTTTAAACACATTTGAATTTCAATTAGAACACGGAATAAAATATCTAACATAATTATATCGATATTAGTTGAATTAAAATTTAAAAATCATATTAATTGAAACATAATATCTAACAATTATTTATATTATTAATATTAGGTGTTTCTGAAACCCTCCTTTAAAAACTAACACTAATTTTCTGTTTTAGAAAAAAACAAAAAAAAACTTCAAACGAGACCAAAAGTCTCTGATTTTGTTGTTCAAATTAATTAATTAATTAATTTGTTGGTACAAATCTAGGTTAGGTCATTTTGAATTGCCTTGTATATGTTTAACTTTCTGCTCTTATTTTTTTTTTATCTCCCCAACCTCCTGAACGATAATGTTTTTAGCATAGCTTTTAAATTAACTTTGTTTGCTCTTATCTTTCCCATTCTGTTGATAGCTTTTTCCTTTTGTAGCTTAGAATTGAGAAAGGGTTACATCCTGGCATCATTGGTCAGCAAAAAATAGCAGTCAAAGCAGCATAGAATGCATGCACTTATCTTTTTATTATTTATTTTTTCTTACTTTGTTTAAGGGTTAAAATAAATTTACTTATGGGCACCCTCTTCAATCTTGATATTTTTTTAACATAATAAAATAAAAAAATCAAATTGATGCACTTATCGGTCGCTACTTCTTCATAATCCTTTTTTAGACTTAAAAAGTAAAACTATTGACTCATTCCAAATCAGATATTTCATCACGATTATTTTGAAATAACAAAATTATTAGACTAATTTTTATTTTATATCCATATATATATATATATATATATATATATATATATTATAAACTATTGTTAAATATTAAGTAAAAAAACTATTATTAAATATGTGTATAATATTTTACACCGAATATACATACAGGTCAAGTATTTTTTATTTATTATTTCCATATTTGAAGATAGATGAAATAAATAAATTTTAAATATGTATATATATAATCATATGAATTTAATTTAGGTATTATTTGAGAATTTTTAACATATATATTTAATTATATCTCAATATAATAATATTAGTTGTCAAAATATCTGTACAAATATTTATATGCTTTGAAATTGTTTTATCTATCTATATATAGATAAAAACATATCAAAAGAGATAATTTTTATATTAAAAGAACAAGATGGTTGAATTATAACTATTAATCAAATTTTTTCTTGATTTTAGCGATTTTAAATCAAATTAGTTTTATTTTATCATTAAAAAAATATATACATTAATTTTATACCTACAATCAGATTTAAATTTCTGAGTGTTAAAAAAAATAATAATTAAACCAAATTATAAAATTAAATTGAATCAAATTGGTTTTAAATTAAACTGATTCATAAAAACTGAAATCAAATTGTGTTTACCAAAAGAATTTGTTAATGGAACTATTTTTAAAAAACTAAAAACGAACTAACCAAAATCAAATTTTATTGTCCAAATATTTGTCTTGAAAGCGAGTTTTCTCCAACAATTTGTTGACATTACGTAAATAATTTGAATAATGAATGCGGTGCACTCATAATCTCTCTTCACCGATCTTGCTCTCCCTCTCGCAATCTCTGCATTGGAGTTGTAGAAGAGGAAACAAAAAGTGAACCACAACTAAATATTTATTTATTTTCAATCAATAAATAAATAAAGAAGCACTGTATAATATTTATTTTTATATATATCACTATTCATATAGTGAGGTTTAGAAGAACTAGACTATGCGAAGCAACATAAAGAATCGTCCATTATTATTTATTTGTTTCAGCATATTGTATACTTGATTAAGAGTTGACTATCAAGAATATATTCATTTATTTTTTCTAATTAGTTTTAAAAAATAGTTTGGTCCAGTTGAAAAAAAAAAACAATTTTATTTAATTAAGTGCATATTGTAACAATTCATAACTACATATAGTCGGTTCATAGTTTTAAAAATCATTTTGGATTAGTTTATTTAGTTCTGGTTTTCAATTAATTTTTTTTTTTATTAAGAAAATTTTAGATGGTTAGATTCTAGAGCTAATGACATATCTTAAAGTTCATCCTTAGAACTCACTATTTGAAATGCAAACTGAAAATAAACAATAAATAAATATTCTTATGATAATGAACGAAACCTCTTTTTTATTATTTAAATCTATTAGTAAAATTTATACATATAAAATATAGAAAAGAAAAATATTCGTATTTATCAACAT
>JBBPBR010000001.1:48944692-48973952 GCA_037974775.1 Cicer pinnatifidum | reverse complement strand
ACTAAAAAATGAGAGAAATATCTATTAGTTATAAATATAAAAAAAAAATTTTGTTTTAATAAAATTATATAAGTGGTAAATATAAAAAATGACACAATAAATATTTGTTGGTATTTTATTTTATTTTATTTTTCTTTCTTCCAATTTCAAATACAATTAAAATAAATAATTAAATATTAATAGTAAATATAAAAAATTATACGAGACAAATATTATTAATGATAAATATAAAAATTATAGTGTAAATATTTGTTGTTAATCCATAAAAATATACAAAACAAATATTTATTAGTGATAAATATTAAAAAAAACATATAATATATTTTTATTATTGATAAATATAAACAAAATATTAGATAAATATATATTTTAATGTAGAAAAAAATATTATTAATAATAAATATTAAAATTACAAAATAAATATTTATCATTAATAAATATTAAAAAATACGACATGATTTGATATTAATTAATAAAAATAAATAAATAAATTTTTTATCCAATTGAAATGTATTGTATCTTGTAAGATAAAAAAATAAAATGAATAAATATTTATAAAATATGAATTAAGTGTTTGCGGTTAAAAAGGAAAAACAATACTAATAGGAAAAATGATATCTGCAAGCAACACTCTCAAGCTTCGTGAGCAAGGTTTGACTTGTAGTGTGTTTTTGTGGAACCCACTCCCTACACCCACACTCCCACATATCCACTGCAAATTTCTCAACGTTTTTGTAGTCACTCTTCTTCTCTCTTTCTCATTACTCTTTTCTTCATTTCTCACTCTCCTTAACCACACCCAACAACAAGATACTAGCAAAAAATTTCTCCTCATTTCTTTGTTCTTTTCTTTTTTCTTCCACATCTGCTTCAACAAGAGCATAATACATTGTTAATGTAAGTACCACATTTTCTTTTTCACTCATTTTATTTTAGTTTTTTAATGTTATTAATTGTTACTTTCTCAGTAAAAGAATTTGAAACCTTGACTTCACTATCACTCTCTAACAACTATGTTCGTTTTTTGAAACCACAAAACAACCTTATCGTTTTTTAATATCATTCACAATTCATGATTTATTTGAAAATAAAACAACATTATGGTGTTTATGTTTGATGCTGCTTTCTTTTGTTTCTTGACAGTGTATGTTGTTATTCTTGGCAATGGACTTAATATGTATAAAAAAAAACACATTTTTATTGCTGCAGTGATTAATGTTGTTTTTGTTTACCCTTGTTTTTTGATTGGATATTTAAATGTTTCTTTTATTGGTTTTATTTTTTGAGGTTGATTTTGGAAGTGTAATATATAGTATCACTTGATGATTGATTTAGAAATTTTTTAAAGGAAGCATTTTTTTTTCCTACACAGGGTTTTATGTGATGTGAAATTGTGAATGCAATAGTTGAAAAATGAATGTTGAGGCTTCTGATATGTCTAAGTTTCGTGGTGGTGATAGGCACTTACCTATTAAACGGAACGTGTCATGTGAGAAAAAAACATGGCATCTCGAAGTGAGAATTCCAGTTTCTTGTGATGATGATGATTATGAAGATGATGTACCTTTGTCGGCAAGGTTACCTCGGATGTCGAATTTGGGAACACGGAGTAGTAAATGTGATGTTTCTGTTAAGAAGATGTGTACTACTACTACTACACGACCGGTTAAGAGGCCGTTTGATAACAGAAATTCCTTGCATGTTTCTGTTAAGAAATCAAAGGTGTCGCCTTTTGATGATCGCGCGAAAGATGAAGATCGTGTTCCTTTGTTGAATAAAATTACAAGGCAGGTTAGTTCAGTTGATAAATCATTTTCCTTAGTAAAGAAAGACCTTGCATTTGTAGAAAAGTCATTTGAGGAATGCAAAAGAAAGAGACAAGTAGAAGAGAAGAGATTGCAGTCTCTAAATAGAGATATTGAGGAGTGTTCCAAAGTGCTTGAAAATAAGAAAAAGGAAATTAGTTGTGCTAGAAGAGTTGAAAAATTTCACAAGAGAATGCAAGAGAAAATGGAAGAATGTATTAAGGATTTTGTAGAAAAGAAAGCACAGCTATGTTTGATGGAGGACTTGATCAAAGAGCACAAGGAAGATCTCAAGACGAAAGAGATAGAACTTCGTCGAGTCAAGGATAACATTGCAAAAGAGATGGAACATCGCCAAATCGTGGATTACATTGATAAGGATTGTGAAGGGAAGGAAGCGGAACTCAAGATTCTTTTGAAAAAAATTGCTGAGTGTAGCATGGAACTTAAGTCTAAAGAGAAAGATCTTGATGCAATGAAAAAATTAATCGTGGAACAAGCAGAAAGATTAGAGTTAGAAAGGAAGAAGTTATTAAAGGTAATGTCAATAAGGACGGATCAATGTGATCAAATGAAGGAGTTTGAGTCAATGAAGAATAAATTTGAAGATCAGGTTAAGGAGCTTGAGTTAAAATATAAAAGGCATGAAGAACGAGTGGTGGAGCTTGAGTCAAAGGAGACACTCTTTGAAGGCTGTGTAAAGGAGCTAAAGTTAAAAGAGAAGGCGTTTGAATCAAATGTGGAGAAACTTCTAAGCCAAATAAAGGAGCTTAAATCTAAAAAGAAGCGTTACAATAGGCGAGTGAAGAAGTTGGAATTAAAAGAGAAGAAGTTTGAAGAACAAGCGAAGGAGCTAGAGTTAAAAGGGAAGCTACATGAAATCCGGGTGAAGGAGTTGGAATTAAAAGAGGAGAAAGTTGAAGGCCAACTGAAGGAGATGGAATCAGAAAAGGAACATTTGGAAAGCCGAGCGAAGGAGCTCGAATTAAAAGAGAAGCAATGTGAATTAAAAGAGAAGCAATGTGAATTAAAAGAGAAGCAATGTGAAGGACAATTGAAGGAGCTCCAGTTAAAAGAAAAGCAACTTGAAAACCAAGTGGAGGAGTTTCAAACAAAAGAGGAGGAATTCGAAAGCCGAGTGAAGGAGTTTGAATCGAAAAATGATGAGTTCAGAGATCGAGTCAAAGAGCTCAAGCATTTTGTTAGCCAAATGGAGGATTTCACATCAGAAGATAAACAATTTGAAGGGCAAGAGAAAGAGCTCGAGTCAAAAGAGAAGCGGTTTGATGGACACATGGAGGATGTTGAGTCAAAGCCAAATGATTTTGATGGACAACTGAAGCAGCCTGAGTTAAGAGAAAAACAATATGAAGCATTCATATTACCATTTGATGAAGAAACAAAATCAGGTAAAGTTGAAAATATTTTCTAGTTTTCATATCACACACATTCTCATACTAATTTGGATTAATCTTTCACTTTCTTGACATATTTTGGAAACTTTTAGACAAAAATAAAATAAAATTATTTCCAGTGTATGCATGACTAAGGGATTTAATTATGATGTTATGGTAATGCAAAATATAGATAGTATATTGATGCAGTTTTAATATTATAGCTAAGCTTAATTATTTGCTAGTTAATTATGCTGTTACATATTACACAGATAATCAACTAAGTCCCACCACTGATGAATTTGAGTTGTTTGGCAATGAGATTCTACTCAATCTGCAAGCATTATCAGATCCATCAAAAGTAGTTTTGGATATAATTCAGAACCCTGTTGATCTGCATTGTAGGAAGGGAGACGATGCTGTAATTTTTGATGATAAAGACATTCTCCTGCTCGAAGAACTGATGAGAATCTCCCCGAATATTATTGAACCTCGTGTTAGAGAACAAGCAATGAAGCTAGCACTTGAGTTGAAAGCTAACATCAAAGAAAATGATGAAAATGATTTGACTGTTCTTGGTTTTCTACTCCTTCTGTCAATTTATGGATTGGTTCCTTCTTTCGACGAAGATGAAGTTTTAAATCTTTTTGGACTTGTTTCTCAGCACAACATAGCTGTAGAGTTGTTTGGAGCCTTGGGTTTTGCAGATAAAATCTCTGGTAAAATATATAAAAATCTATGCTTAGTTTTTTGTTAACTAGAACTTATTTTACAGCTGTTTTGGTTAGTTTTGATGAAGTGTATTTTATTTTTGCACATTGTAGATTTTGTTGAGAATCTTATCAAGACACGTAGATACGTTGAAGCCGTTAGATTCAGTTGTGCGTATAACTTAGGCAACAATAATCAACTAGTTGATCTCTTGCGCGAACATGTGCAGAATGAAAAACTAAATTCTGAGAGCATATGCAAGAAAACCAACTCCATTGAAGTTAAGGTACTTTTTTGTTTTCTTATTCAATAACTATTTTATGTAATATTTCATCTTTATACCTCTTCTTGATAGTTATGAATACTTTGAATGTGAATTTAGGATAAGGCCAGAGATCAAGAAATAGCTAGTTTGGGAACTGTTCTACAATGCATTCAATATAATAACCTTGAATCTGAAGATCTACTTTTCGCGCTTGACGGTCGTGTTCTTGAGCTAAAGAGACAGAAGGGAAAATAGTGTTTTTTTTACTAGAAGCAGTTAGTGTCATCCACCAAATATGCAAAAACCTAATGTAAAGTTATGTGATTATGCAGTAATGAAATTTTTCTAACATGTTCTCTTGTAAATGAATTAACATGATTTTTTTTGTTCTTTCTCTGTAAAATATCAAATTAGAAAGAAAAAAATGAAAACTCATGATAAATTCATAGTTACATCTCTATGCATCTAGAGGACTCATCAAGATCACCACAAGTTCTTTCTTTCTATTTGTATATATACTTTTTTCTAAAGGCTTAAATTTAATGTGTAGAAATGTTTCCATATACAAACTAATTATTTGGAGTACATGCCACATTTTTGTGCACAACGTTTATGTAATTATTAGCTTCATACACTTGGCTAATGCTTGGAAAATTAATTTGACTTCAAATTTATATCACTCTTTAGTTTTTAAATGTAAACTGGTCTATTTTTTAAATGGTTTGTTTGGGTTGTTACCTTTTCTTCCCCTAGTATTTTGGTATACTGGTATTCATGTCTATTATTTAGCCCAATATCTTAATTTTGGTTAACTATAACTTATTTTGAAGTGTTTCTCTTTATTTATTTTTTTCTTTCACAGTAGGTAAATATTGTGAACAAAAATTATTTTGTCTTTCGCACTATTGTGACGGTCTCCAACTACCTGCATAAAAACTTGTTCCGATATAGTTATTATAATTAGATAATAATAAAATAATATGAAAATTATATTAAATAAAATTTATTAAAATTTACAATTGATAAAATATTAAATAAGATGAATATGAAGATATACAAAAAGCCCATCCTTAACCTTGAGTCCAAATCAATATTCATTCAAAATGATTTTTCTCTTCGGAGTCAAAATGATATTCAGACACAAAATATTTATTTTAATCTGTTATAATTTAGAACTTAATTGAAATCCGCATCTTAAACTCTTATAATATTTTTTTCATTTTTAAATTTTATATATATTTATATATTTGATATATTTAATATTTTTCAAATATTATAAACTATAATGTATTCTCGATAAAAAATATATAATTTAAATATATTAAATATAATTATTAAATTTATTATCTTATATATTTGAATCATCATATAATAGAGGGGACTTGCTTTTCCGACTAATTAAGTGGGGGATGGAAAAGCCAAACCCGCACATGACTTGCCGTTGCCATGCCTAGTTTTGTGGACTTCACTTCAACCCATAGACACAATCATCACCATTAACCTTGTTCCTTAATCTTTCTCACTCATTTATTTGTACTCTCAATTCACTCTCTAAATGCCAATAATGTTTTAGAAAATTCGTCTCTTTTCACCATATACTACCAAGGATAAGTCTTACAAAATCAACTTTGGATTCCTTAAAATCTCCCTAATAGAGATGCTCTAAGCGGGATGTAAATAACCTAACATAATCAGTAAAATTTCTCAAATTTAGACACTATTTTATAACAAGTTAGACATTTTATTATATAAATATTTATCAAACTCTTATTTTGAGATTACTCATAAACAAACAAATAAGATAGCTTAAACTTTAATGAGATAGTTGTTGTATTTTTCAAATAATAACTTGTGGGCTAGAATAGTTTTCAATTTTCTACAAAGGAGTTATAGATAGAGCATTCATTATGGGAATTTGGTTTTTATAAAAAAAAAATGGTAAATTTCACTATAATTAATTGCAACTGAGATTTTGAGTTTAAATTCAGAATGTCTAACCAAATAAATAATCGATATTTTCAAGTTGAACTATCATTGCAATATATTTAAAGAGCTCTTATCATTGTAATTTTTTTTAGAGAGTTATTATCATTTTAATTTTTTTTTCCTTTACAAAACTAACTCCAATCATTTTGAGAGGATAACTCGTATTCCGTTATCTTTTATTCTTCGTAATATTTCAACTATTTTTTAAGGAGTTTTCGTGCTATTACTATTGTTTTTGTTTAAGATCAAGAAAATTCATTTTATGTATACATTTTTAAAATGGATTCCTAAAATAATCATGCTTCTCAAAATTGTTTTTGTTTAAATTATTCGTAATTTAATGTATGCATTTATAATAAAAATAAAACATTATAAAAGTCATTTGAAAAATAAATGCATCTCTAAATTTGTAATGTTTTCTTATATTAGATTTTTTTTAAAAAGGAACATACCATTACTATTAATTTTGCTAATACATTTGTCTCATATTGTTTTATTTTTTATTTTTAATACAGTAACAAAAGTAGTTTTACCCTAAAAAGAAAGAAGAAGAAAAATGAAAAATGATCACAACCCGTCCATATTATGTACAGATTATAGTCTTGTGAATTTACAAAATCACATGATTTCAATCATTTAATCAAAATCAAATCATTTAAATTTTAACACTATAATTATTAAAATCTATTTTAAAATCAAAGTGGTCCTATTTTGATGGATGATACAAAATAAACGTGAGTTCTGTCGTGTATCCATATTCATTCCATTTCTCCCTTCATGAACACCTTCATGACCACGTTATTTGCCATTTTAGTGTGTTTTTCTGGACCCCATTCCCACACACAACTATACTCACAAAGGCAACGTTGCAACAGCCTTTTGTACGTTTTTTTTGTTCATTCTCTCATTTTCATTTTCACTTTTATTCTGATTCCCACTTCACTCACAATTATCACTCTCCCATTTTCATTTCCTCTCATTTTTCGCTTCCGCATCAGATTCCTTCAACTCTCGTTATACCATGCATTGTAAGCATCACAAATGCAACCATATACTTCTTTTTCATTCATTTTATTTTTTTTATTTTTTTACGGATTTTGCTTCTGGAATTGTAATGCATTTCTATTATAATTTGAAGATGTTTAACCTAATTTTTTTAAAGGAAGCTTGTTGTTTTGTTTATTATTTTTTTTCTTCTTAGGAATTTTTTGGTGGTGTTTATGTTATTGCAGAGGTTTTTCAGTTTCCACTGTTGAATGATGGATTTTGAGGTTTCTGATAAGCTCAAAATTTGTGGTGGTGGTGATGATGACGATAGGAACTTAAATTTGAAATGGCTCACATCATGTGAGAAAAATACATTGCATTCAAATGTGATGGTACCAGTTTCTTGTAAAAACTTTGAGTCTGATGATGATGATGATAATGTCCCTTTGTCAGCAAAATTTTCCGTGATTTCGAGTTTGGGTGATAACTATGATGGCTCTGTTAAGAATAGCCCTACTACTACATTGCTGGTTAAGAGGGTATTTGACGACGGCAATTCGTTGTGCGGTTCGGTTAAGAAATCAAAGGTGTCTCCATCACCATATGATGATGATGGTGATGATGATGATGATGATGAGGATGTTCCTATTTCCTGGAGAGGGAAAATGCCTACCGTGTCAGTTGGTAAAGTATTTTCTGTAACAAAGAAGTTTGTGGAGAAAAAACTTGCATTGATGGAAGAATCGATTGAGGAATGTCAAAGGAAGGGACAAGTAGAAGAACAGAAGTTGGAGTCTATAAAGATACAGATTGAGGAGTACTCCAAAGAGCTTGTAAATAAGAACAAACAAGTTGGTTATGTTAGAAGAATTCATGAAGCTCATAAGAAAATACAGGGAAAAGTTGAAGAATGTGTCAAGGATTTTGTAGCAAATGAAACTCAGCTCTGTTTGATGGAGGACCTGATTGGAGAGCGCAAGCAAGAGCTCAATACAGAGTTGATAGAACTGCACGAAATCATAGGTAACGTTGATAAAGATCGTGAAAGGAAGCAAGAGGAACTCAAGGTTCTTTCACAAAATATTGTTGAATGTAGTATGGAACTTATGACTAGAGCGAAAGAGCTTGATGCAATGAAAAAATTAATTGGTGAACAGGCAGAAATATTAGAGTCAGAAAGGAAGAAGTTACTAAAGGTAATGTCAATAAGGTCTGATCAGCGTGCTCAAACGGAGAGTTTTGAGTTAATGAAGAAGCGATCTGAAGGTCAGATTTTGGAGCTTCAGTCAAAAGAGAAAAGGTGTGAAGAACAAATGGTGGAGCTTGAGTCAAAGAAGAAGCGCTTTGAAAGACAAGTGAAGGAGCTGGGGTTAAAAGAGAAGAAACTTGAAGGCCAGGTAAAGGAATTTGAAGCAAAGGAGGAGGAACTTGAAGGCCGTATGAAGGAGCTTGAATCAGAAAGGAAGCATTTTGAAAACCGGGTGAAGGAGCTTGAATCTAAAGAGAAGCTAGTTGAAGGACGAGCAAAGGAACTACAGTCAAATGAGAAGCAACTTGAAAGTCGGGTTAAGGAGTTTGTGTCAAAAGAGGAGAAATTTAAAGGTCAATTGAAGGAGCTGGAATTCAGAACGAAGCACTTTGAAAGCCAAGTGAAGGAGTTAGAGTCAAAAAATAACACACTTGTATGCCAAGTGAAGGAATTTGAAGGCCAGGTGAAGGAGCTGGTATCAAAACAGAAGCATTTCGAAAGCCAAATGAATGAACTTGAGTCAAAAGAGAAGCGACTTGAAGGCAGGTTGAAGGAGCATGAATCAAAAGAGAAGGAGTTTGAAGGCCAAGTGAAGGAGCTGGAATCTAAAAAGAAGGAGTTGGAATCGAAAGAAAAGGAATTTGAATGCAAAATGACGGAGCTGGTGAAGGAACTGGTATCAAAGCATAGGCATTACGTAAGCCGAGAAATGGAGCTAAAGTCAAAAGAGAAGCAACATGATGGCCGAGTGAAGGAGCATGAATCAAAAGAGAGAGAATTTGAAGACCAAATGAAAGAGCTGGAATCTAAAAAGAAGCATTTCGAAAGACAAGTGGAGGAGCTCAAATCAAAAGAGAGACAGTTTAAAGGACAAGTGAAGGAACTTGAGTCTAAAGAGAAGCAACATGAAGGCCGAATGAAGGAGTTAGAATCACAGGAGGAGAAACTCGAATGTCAAGTTAAGGAGCTCAAATCAAGAAAGAAGCATTTTGAAAGCCAAGTTGAGGACTTCAAATCAAAAGAAAAGCAATTTGAAGGACGAGGGAAAGAACTTGAATTAAAAGCGAGTATGTTGAAAGTACAGGTGAAGCAGCTCATATTAAAAGAAAAACTGTTGGAGGGACAAGTCAAGGATCTTGAGTCAAAGCTGAATATATTTGATGGACAATCGAAGGAGTCTGAGTCGACAGAGAAACGATATGAAGCATTAATAAAATATTTTGATGAGGAAAAAGAATCAGGTAAGTGTTCCTATTCATCTAGTTTATTGAAAGAATTTCATTACAACTGTTTTTCTTTTAATGATGTTGATATTTTTAATAACCTGATCTGCATAATTATTTAAAAATATTTTTAATCATGTTAATGTTGTACTATGTATTAGTCAAGTTAAAAAGCCTCTCCAGCTTTCATATCACACAGACCCAAGCAACTGTCAAACTAATTTAGATTATATTTTTCACCCTTGAACATCTTTTTTGTGCTTCATGTAAACTGTTCCATCAATCTAACAAAACCAGGAAATATGTACTAGGGCCTTGTCAGTTAGCCGTGTTGTGTTTCTGTTAGTCACTAAATCTTGTATTAATCATCAAAAGAAATATGCAATTGTGTAATTAGAACTGATTGCATCAACAATTTTACACTTCAAGGTGCTATATTGACATCAATTATAAGTTGTAACTGTTAGTATAATGCTTTTTTCTGTCATGCCTACATTTCAACCTAGGAGAGGTTTTACATTCTTTCATAGTTTTGTTTTTCATTGTCACCTTCATTTACTAATGCTTCAATAAATATAAGCGAGCTTAAATAACTGCTATCAAAATATGCAGTTACATCTTGCATGGATGATCAATTATGTCCTACCATTGATGGAATGAGTTTGCAGTTGGTTCCAAGTGAACAAACTGATGGACTCGAGTTCCTTTGCAATGACATTTTAGTTAATCTGCTAGAATCATCAGATCCATCAGGAACTGTTTTGGATATAATACTAAACCCCGTTATTCCACTGTGTAAGACGGGAGATGATGTTGTGATTATTGATGAAAGCCACATCTTTCTGCTAGAACAACTGATGAAAATCTCACCAAATATTAAGCCTGGTGTAAAAGAAGAAGCACTGAAGCTAGCATCTGATATGAAAGCTAACATGAAAGAAAATACTGAAAATTCTTTGGGTGTTCTTGGTTTTCTTCTGGTTTTGTCAATTTATGGATTGCTTGATTCTTTCGATGAGGGCAAAGTCTTGGAGCTTTTTGCATTTGTTGCTCACCACAAGATAGCTGTGGAGCTTTTTGGGTCCCTGGGATTTGCAAATAAAGTTTCTGGTATGTTAATTTTGAAAATGCTTTGGTCAGTCACCAGTATCTCTCTTTTTGTCTTTATGCTTTGGTATGTTACATCATATATGATTATCAAATGTGTTAATATCTATTGTTAGTTACTTCTATTTTCTAAAAGGTTTGAAGAAATTTGAATTATTCAGTCCAATCTTCTTAGTTTATTTGTTAACTAGAACTTAATTTATGTCTGTTCTTGTATGTTTTGATGAAATGAAATTTTCTTTTACCTTTCAGATTTTGTGGAGAATCTTATCAGGAAGAAGCAATTTGTTGGAGCTGTTAGATTCAGCTATGCATATAACTTGGCTGACAAGAAACAACTAGTTGATCTCTTGCGGGAACACGTCCAGAATGCAAAACTGATTTGTGAGAACAGTTGCAAGAAAACCAGCTCCATTGAAATCAAGGTTCTTGTTTTTCTTATTTAAATCCTACGTTATAAAACATTTCGTTTTCATATATATAACAACATGATAGTTATAAATAAATTACTATGAACTTGAACTCAGGATAAGGCCAGAGATGAAGAAATTGCTAGCTTGGAAACTGTTCTACTATGCATTTCTGACAACAACCTCAAATCTGAGGAACTGTTTATTCAGGAGATTCAATATCGTATTCTTGAACTAAAAGCACATAAAGGCAAATAGTTTTTGTACTTGGAACAACCTAATGTAGATAAATGTGGTTTTAGAAATCTTCTAACATATATACACTACTATTGTTGGGGTACATATTCACTTGGAAATGACTTTAACGTGATTCTCACTGTTTCTTACTCATAATGTCTGTGATTGGAAAGAATGAAATCATCAAATTTTACCACTAGGAATCAAATCATCAAATTTTGGTACTTCACACTTGGAATCAAATTATCAAATTTTACCACCAAGATCTAATACAAATGGTTATACACATTGTAGAGATGGGTACAAATTTTCATGTAGACATGTCATAAAGCCCACTACATTTGGCCCACAAAATACTCTTTGAATAAATCACCGATATGAAGTTGGATGCTAACATATGATATGCGATATCACGATAAAAAATTGTTGTTATTTTTAGATTTAATTATGTTTTTTTTCTTCTTGTAAATATCGTTCATTTTAATTTTAATTTATGTATTTTTTTATTTTATTTATACTTTTATAAATTTTAACAAGCTTTAAAAAAGTCATCTATGAATTTTTTTTTAGTAAAAAAATGGTGATATGACTAATCTTGGATGAAGTGTACATGGTGACCGTATAATTATTGTTGAATAAGCAATATATAATATTTAAAATTAAAATTCATTTTATTAACTTATTTAATTAAAAACTTAAAACTAATTATTTATTTAATAAATCAATTAAATAATAAAAACTCAATAATCTTCATCAATTTTTATAATAAAAACTCAACAAACCTTCATCTTCAACTTTAATTTTTTCATCTTCAAATCATAAATTTTCATATTTGATCCAAATCCTAAAAATTACAATATCTCATTTTTCTTACACCACATTTATTATGGACATGTTGGTCTTCTTGTGCTTTGGCTATGGTCTCTTATTATGATCTTAGTCTCTCTTATCCTTTTTCCTTTTTTATCACATTGGTTGCAATTTTCCTCATAAAATTTCTTGAAGTATTTTTTTATTTATTTTTAATTTTACTTTTTCGTATAAGGGTTTGTATAATTTGGATTGATCAATAGTTTGACATTTATTTTTACATGATTAATTGAAAACTAAAAAATGTTACAGGATGAATTTAGTGCTTCTATTGTAAGTTTTTCTACCCCGCGTAACTTTGGTTGCGAACCCCAACCCCATTCTAAAATCGAGATAGTTGTATATTTAGTTAGAATTATAGTTGTGGTGTAAGAAAAATGAGATATAATAATTTTTAGAGCTTGAATCAGATATGAGAATTTGTTATTTGAATATAAAGAAATTATGGTTGAAGATGAAAGTTGTTGAGTTTTTATTAAAAAAATTGGGGTTGAAGATGAAGATTATTGAATTTTTATTATTTACTTAGTTAATTATTTAATTAATTTTTAATTTTTAATTAAATTATTAAATATGTTAATAAAATGAATTTTTATTTTAAATATTAAATGTTGCCTAGTCAACAACAATTAGACAGTCACCATATGTCACTTCATCCAAAATTAGTCATGTCACTATCTTTTTACTAAAAAAAATTCATAAAATGACTTTTTTAAAATTTGTTAAAATTTGCAAGGGTATAAATAAAACAAAAAATTACATGATCTAAAATCAAAACGAAATATATTTGCAATAATTAAAAATATATTTAAACTTTATTTTAGTTATAAAAAAAATTTAGGATGAATTAATGGTGTTAAAATTCAAATAGATAAAATTTTAAGTCTCATTAAATATTTATAAAAAGATTTATTTTTATCTTTTTATAATGACATAAATAGAGATCATATCAAATTTAACATTTGTCTTTTATCACTATAATAAACATTAAAATTTGAGAAAAAATTGTTTAATTAAGAGGTAATTTATTTTTACATTGCTAGGATATATTTCGATTTTTATGGAAGTGGAATACTAAAAGCAATGTATGCCATATAAAACTCAAAAAGCTGGGACATGATAAGGTAGAGTCTAAACTTAAATTCTTTTGAATCATTTGTTCTTTACCAACGTTCCTAATTTATTTAGATTAAGTAATATTTAATTATAGTTTTAGTTTATATATTTTTATTTATTATTAAATTGATTAATTTATTTTAAAATTTTATAGATTTAGTTTATATTTTATATTTTTGAAGAAAAAATATATAACATTTTAAATAACGTGAGATACAAATTTAATAATGTTAAATGATTAACACTTATTATATTAAAAAAGAATCATTTAAAAATTTTATTTATAATTTTATAAATTATTTATTTTTATATTTTTATTAATGACAAATAAATAATTAATCAATGTGAATGATTCAATATTATTTAATTGAATATCATATCAATTAAAACATATTATATAACTATTTTAGTGTCCATAAATTTAATGGAGGATAAAACTGCAGAGTGTCCATAAATTTAATGGAGGATAAAACTGCAGAGTTTAATTCTTACAATTGTATACACCCTTTAGAGTGTACAGCAACATTTCTCTATATTAAATTCATGTTATACTCGTCGCTTAGTATTGAGTACCATTTTAAAATTCAATGTTTGGGGACTTTAGCACGAACAAAATAATAATGCTAACAATGTCATTAGGGGTGGGAATAAGACAGATTAGGTCAGGCTTTGAAAGGTCTGAGTCTGGCCTACGATTTATTTTTTCGGCCTAAGTCTGGCCTACGGCCTATCATATGCTTTTCTTTCGGCCTAAGTTTGGCCTTTTTAATAGTTTGATATGGCCTATAAGCCTTTTTAAAAGCCTTTTTATACACAATCATTATTACCTCTTAAACAAATAAGGAACAACTACTGAGTGATTGACTAATTGAACGGTTACCGAATATGAAACTACTGCCAAATATAGAACCGCTACCGAATATGGAACGACTACTGACTATGGAATGATTACTAAGTGATTTCCTAATTGATATAATCTAAAATAGAAAATAATATCATTAATATAATAATAAAATATAATATTAATAAATAATAAATATATATAGGCCGGCCTGTCCGGTCTAATAGACTTTTTTATAAGCCTGAGCCTGACCTATTTAAATAAATAGGCTTTAAAAACAGCCTGAGCCTAGCCTTTTTATTAAATAGGTCAGGTCAGGCCAGACTATAAGTAGGTCAGGCCATAGGCCCGTATGGCCCCTACGGACGGTCTAACTTATTCTCATCCTTAAATGTCATACGCACACTCTTCTGTTCACATTCACTACAAAAACCGAATATTATAATTCTAATTATAAAAAGTATAAAATAAAACTGGCATCATGCCAATAGAGATGTCCTCTATTTTTTTTAAAGAAATTGAGAATTTCATTATTATATATATATTAATTACATAAAACCACACATTTTAAAATTAATAGTATGATTATATTCTCTCTTTTTTTTTTCTTCAAAATATTGAGAATCGGTGATGCAAACACAAAGTCAACCACATATTAAATTGGACTAGATCCATATATATGTGCATTAACTTCATCAGAATTAATACATGTGAGTATCTCTGACATTGAGGTGTCTGATTGATCCTTTCACAAAGCAACATTTCCCCTTTGCTTCAAGTTCAAAAATCTCAAAATCCTTCTTAAAAGGATTTAAGTATACAAACTAAAAGTCGGTGCATTAAGGTCTGAACAAATAATATTTTATCTTTTTCAACAAATAAAAAATAAAGCCATCCATACAAGCAATTAAAGATGAGACCCCAATCATCAAAGCTTCTCCATCTATATATTGACTTAATTTTAGCTAGCTAGAAGCAAACTCATATCATTACCAATAGATACATTGATACATCATTCAAGTGATTCAACCTCCAAAAAGAGCAAAATGACAGTAAGCAACACCACATTCTTTCCTTATCTATTTTTTCCTTTACTATATTGATTTTATCTATACATGAGGATTCATATCAATGTTTCTTTACCAAAGTCCATTAGCCCAATGATAGTAACTTGTAAGGCCAACTATATGGGTCAATTTGGTGCTCTCAAATTTAATTCTTAGTGGTGTCAAAAAATGTTAAGTCAACGAGAACTACATGTTTGATTTTTTATTTATCAGTCTAAACATGATTTTTAAATAGCAAATGTGTTTTGATTTTTTTTGTTTGTGTTACATTAAAATTATGCTAAAAAAATAAGTTTGAGCAAAATTATGCTTTTGCATTTTCCGTTTGCATATTTTATTCTTCATTTATTATCTATTACTTGTTACAATTATAAATACAACTTTGAAAAATATATACTTTTCAAGTAAATACACATTTAAAAATATATTTGGTTATATAATTCAAACAAATTTTATTTTATAAAATGATGTTTGTAGAAAAAATATTCAAACATAAATTACATTAGAAAAAACTCATTTTTAAATAAAAGTAAAAGTACATTTGCAAATGATGTCTATAAATAAATAAATATATATTAGTAGAAAAAATAATAATTAATGTTGTATAGATATTGTAAAATGATAAATAATTCAAGATAAAGAAAAATAATAAATGAGACTATTATTATGAGATAAAAAGAATAATTCTTTTAATTTATTTATATTAATTTCTTTCAGATTATAGAGATGAGGGTACACATGGATTGCCCTGGATGTGAAAACAAAGTGAAAAGTGCACTTCAAAAACTGAAAGGTACCATATATAGTAGTGTATAAATATAATTTGCTTTTTGCATTTTTGATTTGCCTTTATAATATACATAAGGTACAATAATAAATTAATTTAGTAGAACATATCCAAAATGCAATTGCTACTTTGTACAATTTCTAGCTACATCGATCGATTAATCACGACAATAAAATCGGAGACATATAAATAGTAAAATTTCTCATGACTTCACATGTCATAAATTTAGTGACAAAATTAGAGATACATTTTATTTTTTTCTATAATTTAATTTATATTGCTAAATTCAAATTTGTTTAGTAGTGATTTGTAAATTTGATTTTTCGCTGATTAAGTTCTACATGTTCTTAATAATATTTTATTTAAGGGGTGGATGGCATTGAAATAGACATAAAGTTACAAAAGGTGACCGTGAATGGACAAGTTGATCAAAAGAAGGTTTTGAAAAAGGTTAGAAAAACCGGGTTAAGAGCTGAACTATGGCAACTTCCTCATACCACAGAGTCTCAAAGCCAATATTTTCAACAACACCTTTGCAATGGTCCTGTCCCTTATTATGCTTCTCAACCTTCCTCATCTTACAACTACTATAAGCATGGTTATGATAGTAGTGATCCTAGCTATTATAATTATCCTTCTCAATCTTCTATTTTTGGCCATCAAACTGGTGCTACTTTTAGTGATGACAATCCTCACGCTTGTTTTATTATGTGATCAATTATTTCTTGCTCAAACCAATCAATTCAATATGTATTTCTATAACTTGGTTAATAATTATGATCAGATATATTAATTTTTTTAATATCATTTATATTTATATTTATATTTTATTTAGAATAGTAAAATATATGAATTGTTTTTATTTAAGCAAAATTATTATATTTAGTCTAAATTTTGAATCAAATATATTAGAGTTAATTATAATTTTGGTCCCTCTATATATTAAGCCAATATATTAACACTTAATTTTGCTTAAAAGTAAAAATGAAGGGAGTAAAATATATGTAATTAACAATGCAAGCCTCTATGTTCCACTTTGGCTTTCTTTGATTCTATGTATTCATGTATGTGTTTTTTTTTTCTTCTTACACAATTTAACTTGGAAGTGTGTATTGGAGTTGATGCTGAATTACTTCATCCCACGGTCAAACCTATAAAGTCAACTAGTTTGAGAATGATTATTCAATTCAAAAATGATTTTATTTTTAATAAAATTGATGATGGATGATGTCATATAAGACGTATACAATTTTTCATTTAAATCCGTTACTTTCTTGTGATAATTTTTTGTCAAAAAAAAAAAAAGAATTTTTTCTTTCAAAATTGCCATTTCTTTCTAGCTACTCTATCGATTATAAGTCTTGTCTACACCACAATCTTGTCTATATTTAATTGCAATGCATGGTAGAATAATATATGTCAATGTGGTACCACCAAGACATAGTAATCATCACTCATGTAATATTCCTTTTGGGTTTAATCATTTCTGCTAACATACAAAGTAATATCTTTTTTGGACAAGTGAAAAAGACGAATCATACCAAATTTAATCAAGTTGTTTCAAAATTATAGAGTTCAAAAATAAGATTTTATAAGGCCACTGCAACGATATTATTTGGAATAAATTTTGAAAGATAACGATACTCAACAAACTGACCTCCTTTAAAAAGTTAAGAACAAACTAATTTCAATAAGAATGGAGCTAAATATAAAAGGAATTTGTTGCCTTATTCTCTTACATGTGATCTTTATAAAATTTTAAAGATATTATGTCAAATGTTATATAAATGTTAAATTATATAATTAGTGTATAATCATTTTCGCTTTAAATGTTTCGACTACATCAACAATTTACTTTTATATAGATACCTTTATTAAAAATTAGATGATGTATTAATAGAAATACTAAAATTACATGATTTGAAAAATTAAATGACCAACATTACAAATTTGAAGAAACGAGCGATTAAAATCACGAACGAAAGCATTTAAATTGTATTTTTTTACTTGTAAAACTGTTATATTTTTTTGGTGAATGAATTAAATGTCCGCATATAAATTTAATTCACATATTTATAATTTAACCCCGCAAAAACTTCATTATTGACTACTCACCATAACAAAATAATTAAGCGGCATTGAATGTGGTAATCAGAAGTTACCTAAGAATTGACGTGACACGTGGAGGCCGATAATTGGATAGAAAATTCAGTTTAGTCTATGTACTTACGCAAGTAACCATCAATCATATATCCGCGTAGAGTCCTCTTCGTCAATGGGACCAAAACGATAAAATCAAGAAAAAGAAGGGACATAGTCGTCATTTCAGTCCCCACTCATTTTCTACAGAACCTCTAGCAAGAAGAAACGCATTGAGAAATAGACAGTGACAGAGTGAAAGAGAGAGAGATTTCGCAATTTCACAAACCCTAATTTCAAAGAGATCGGCGATGGCTTCTTCTAAGGATCGTGAAAACTTCGTCTACATCGCCAAGCTCGCCGAGCAAGCTGAGCGATACGAAGGTTTGAGTTTCTTCCTTTCTTTTTCTGTATCACACGTCTTCATCCTTATGCTTGATTTTGATACTTACTTTGATTAATTTTCTTTTACTTTATTTTCAGTCTCAAAATTTATTTATCAGTTTTTATTAGTGTTTATTGTTGACTGTTTACTGTATCTGTTAGGGTTACTGAAGTTTCATTTCCATTTTCTGATTTTGTTTTCTTAGATAAATAATAATTGAAAACTGTGTTTAGTTTTAGCATGTGTCTTTTTCAATTTTTTTGTACTGCATGTTTAAGTTGAAGTATTTTTGTTGATCAAAGTGTGGTTCTTGTTCTTTCTGTGAAATCTTTTCAGATTTGAAGTTTGATTCATTTTTTGTTCATTTGTTGCATCTATTTTTGTGACAGAGATGGTGGATTCAATGAAGAGTGTTGCAAATCTAGATGTTGAACTGACTGTTGAAGAAAGGAATTTGCTTTCTGTTGGTTATAAGAATGTGATTGGTGCTCGCAGAGCATCGTGGAGGATTCTGTCTTCCATTGAGCAAAAGGAGGAGACAAAGGGAAACGATGTAAATGCAAAACGGATTAAGGAGTATAGGCATAAGGTTGAATCAGAGCTTTCAAACATCTGTAATGATGTTATGAGAGTGATTGATGAACACCTTATACCTTCAGCTGCAGCTGGTGAATCAACTGTCTTTTACTATAAGATGTGAGCAGTCATGACAAATATTTGATCTTGTATTTCTTTTGTGTTGCACGAGTGGATTGTGTCATGTTTGAATATTTTGCTTGCAGGAAAGGAGATTATTATCGTTACCTTGCGGAATTTAAGACAGGCAATGAGAAGAAGGAGGCTGCTGATCAGTCAATGAAAGCATATGAGGTGAAATTTATATTATTGTGTCTTGTTTTTGCAGTTTATATGTTGTTAGCACCTGGTTCTATCCTGTAGATGGTTTATTTTCTGAGTTGATTTAAAACATGCAGTTTTTGTTACTATTAGCAATTGATCTAAAAGGATTTTTCTGCTTTTTATTTTTTAATTTGGCCAACATCTTAGGCTCATGATTTGTCCTGTGTGTTGTAGAGTTCCTTTTTTTTCATCCTTTCTGAAAACCTTATATATGGCTTTGATTGAGAAAAAATGTACAATATGTTTAAGGGAGATCTATATTTCTATTAATTGGAAAATCCAACAGAGTGGATTTATTCATAATTATCTACTATGTTAATTTTTTTTTTAGTATTCAGATTTGGTGTTTTTAGGTCTCTTGTTTGTGGATAATTCTCAGCTAAACTTCAAATATGTAAAGCCAAAAGTAAGCAATAGTTATTTGGAACTTGCAGTCCATTTGACGACTTTGGGTTTACTTGTTTTTCTTCCATATGCATATTAAGTTTGCAGTTGCAATCAAACCATTGGTATGTGAGTCCCGCAGCATTGTTTGACCCTTTGATATCTCATTTTCCCCCTTCCTTGTTATAGTTTCTTTATATTCAAACAGGATTGATTACTGGAATTGGAGAACTTTGTTTCATTATCTCAGTGATTTTATGCTGCATAGATTGCTCTTCTACTATTCTTCTTCTGTACCATCTATTGTTATATATGTGATGTAGTCAAGTTTTTAGTGGTTGCAAAAAATAATGTGTAATTATTCCTTTCCCAGCTTTGAATCAGTATTTCCATTTTTATTTAGTTCGGTCTCTTCTATTTTATGCCTTTTTTTTTTTTTTTTTTTTTTTTTTTTTTTTTTTTTTTTTTTTTTTTTTCATTTTATCTCCTACATAATACTTGTTGTTTTCTATATTGCAGTCTGCTACTACTGCAGCAGAGGCTGAATTACCTCCCACTCATCCCATTCGATTGGGGTTGGCTTTGAATTTCTCAGTTTTCTATTATGAGATCTTGAACTCACCAGAAAGGTTTGTGATTTGATTTATAACCTGAATTTTGATTGTAAATTGGTGGTGTTTGATGATGGAGAATATGTTTTCCTTTTTACAGAGCTTGCCATCTTGCAAAGCAAGCTTTTGACGAAGCTATTTCAGAGCTTGACACCCTGAATGAGGAGTCCTACAAAGATAGTACATTGATCATGCAACTTCTCAGGGACAACCTGACTCTTTGGACTTCTGACATCCCCGAAGATGGAGGTAATTATTAATAGATGACTTAAAAATTTCTGTAGTTCTATTAAGATGTTTAACAAGAGTTGAGGATATGACAAGGGCAAGCAGTCATGTACATTTATATGTTAACGGCTGGGTTTGAAGTTTAAGTATTTCCTAGCCACAGTCCGTCATAAACCCTCAAATCATCCGAAATGTGAAAAGGATTGGAGCACAACGGAAATCCACCTTTCTCTAGTTATGCTTTTACATGCCAAACAAGGCTTTTAATACCTAATAGCTAATGTGGTAGATGTGTCTGGCGGAGAATTTTTACTGAGATTGAATGCTGAAACATTAATTGTGATTGTTCTGTCTCTTTGGTGGTCCTTTTCTATCAATTTCTACTGAATTTTTCTGACTTCCTGTTACAGAAGACTCTCAGAAAGTGAATGGCACTGCCAAACTTGGTGGAGGCGATGATGCAGAGGTGAGCAATTCTTCAAAATTGTAAGCTACATTTCATTTTTGTTTGATGGCTTTCATTTATCCATTTCATCATTTTTTTAATGGCAGTGAGTCTGATGATTGGCGAGAACTTCCTTAGGATTTGATGCATGTGTTTGGGCATGAAACATTAGGGCTGATTACTTCTTTGTGTACTAGGTAGAGATAGGGTTCCATTATTTCCTCTTTCTCAGTTTCTTGTTAATTGGTCATACTTCCCGAGAGGAAAAAGAAACTTGATTTGTGCTATATTATGGTAATGTTTTTTATTTGTGTGGTGTCTTGAAATGGCCTGTTTCACTCCTAAGCACCTTCTTCTGTCTTTGGGAGATTGATTTGATGAGGATTGTTCATGGTGTATTTCCTGTTCCAATGAAATGCTTCACCATTATATGGAATACTGTTATATTGGAAATTGATCAGTCGATTATATATCTATTTATGAATTAAATTCGTTACTAATTATATTGCTGCAAAATGTGGAAGCAATCAAATAAACAGAAAGTGCGGTGAACAAAAAAAAATGCGTGGTGACAGTGCTGAGTATTTCATGTAATAATTGGGGTTATTTTTACTCTTAATAATAATAACATAGCAACAAGTTAGTGTTTGTTTTGATCAATTTATTTTATGTTTAAAGTAGTTTATAAAATCAATTGTTTGAACATTTGAAAGTAGTATTAATAATAAATTAACATTCAAATGTTAATCTAGTTAAGAATGATATGATTTTTCATGGTTTTGAAAGTGAAGGATAGGTTATTTGGTACTTGTTTTCAATGACCAAGGAGTGATGGGATGGGTTTTGATAAAAGCACGTTGGCCGGGAGCTTTGCATATCATGAGATATAGTCTTAATTGAATCATCATCAAACTGAGATACCAAACAGTCATTCCAAGGCTTACAAATCTTAAGGCACAAATTATCAATTAAATCTAAAATCTCATGATAAAAAGGACCGTAGCAAGGATCAACAATCATATATTTTCTGATACACAAGATCCTCATCTTTGAGGTGAGTGTAGAGCATACTTGCATCTCTTATAGGGAACTTATGATATGAACATAATAGCTAGAGCTTTTAGGAAGAAGAGAAAACTTAGAAGAACATGTTTATATTCAAGAACACTTAAGGTTTTATTTCA
The DNA here is from genome assembly GCA_037974775.1 of Cicer pinnatifidum. Classification (NCBI taxonomy): domain Eukaryota; kingdom Viridiplantae; phylum Streptophyta; class Magnoliopsida; order Fabales; family Fabaceae; genus Cicer; species Cicer pinnatifidum. The sequence goes on along the minus strand of JBBPBR010000001.1, from coordinate 48,951,621 downwards.
ATTCACTCTGAATCCATATGTTATAACACACCTCCTTTTATAGCCAAGGAGTTACATAAGAGACAAAATACAAACTATTCATGATCATACCATGATAATCATTATTGGAATGCTTTATCATTATGTGAGACATAATCATGACTCATTTTCACTATTATGACATAATCATGTCACCTTTTGACTATTATGCCATTATGGAAGACATAATCATGACACTTTTTGACTATTATGTCATATAGACATAATCATGACACCTTTTGACTATTTTGCCACATTATTAACGCTATTTTACATAGGCACACGAAATTACAATAATTATACAACACATAATCATGACTCTTTTGACTCATTATCCTTTAGAGATAGGCTCGTGACTTGGAGACATATTCTGATCAAACAAGTTTCCTTCAGAGATATAATTAGGAGAATAGTGTGACTAATACTGCCAGATGTTCCCTAGCATTTCTCTCAAAGTTTCTTCATTAAGATTCTCTGAAGTGTCAACATCGATTGAATTTTCTTCAAAATTCATTGCTGCAAATTGTTGTTCAATTTTTATTTTAGAGTCTTGTTCTTGTCGAGTAGAGCTTTCTCCAATTTGAATTTCCACTTCCTGCCATTGGGACCTTTTAAGAATTTTATGACCTTCACATGAGACTTCTTGAGGGTTAACTGGTTGCCACTGGGATTGAAGATTTCCATGGCTAATGCAAGTTGTATCAGCCTGAGTTTTTCTTGATAGAGATTAATAAAATTGAGATAATCTATTAATTCTTTTATGACTTTTAGACTTGGAGGATAATCATAAATGGTTTTCCATATATCAGCATAATTTGCGCTAATGAGAAGTTTAGTCCTGGAACCAATCTGATATGGCCTATGTAGGATGAAAATCGTCTTAAGTTTGCTTATAGCATCCTGTGCTAATTTTCTTCCTTTGACCTCATCTAAGACTAATTCTAATTGTTTCCTCCACCATTCCAGTGGAGAGTACCATCCAAGTGTAGTCCATATCAATGAGTTGTGATTCTTTGGATCTATCAGATGGTTGTACATTGCTTCAGTCGGAACATAGGCAGACATGACATACAAACTAGTTGCACACCAGATATACCACAAATGATTTTTAGTAAACTTAAACTTTGGGTCTATCTTGAATGATAAATAAAAGGGTGTGTCTAGAAGAAAAGGGGAGTGATTTGGAAACTTTCTTGTATCTTTCATAATCTTCGTCATAAAAGAGATGGTGAAAAAGACGAGTCGGGATGGTGAAAAAGACGAGTCTATTCCGGGAGGAAAGTCTTTGATGGTAGAGTCATGGGCTGGTAGTGAATTGACCATGAGAATCAGCGGAAAAATGTGTTTTTTTAGTGATGACCTGGATGAGTTTTATGGGCCTGTAAAGTAAATCAGGAATCAAATTTTGATTTCCTTTGATATGTTTTACCGTAAAATCATATCTCAAAAACTAATCTTTGAGCCTAAGAGTTTGTGGGTCTGGAGGCATTTTATTTTTAAATTCGAGAATCCTGGGAAAAGAAGAATTATCCATTTGGACATCAAACTGATAACCCCTCAGATGGAAATCAAATTTTTGAATTCTCAATTTAACTGAAAGTGCTTCCTTATAAGCGGTGTGGTAATGTTTCCCGGCTTCTTTGAATTGACCACTAGCATGACCACAATAGTGTCTTACTCTATTAATTTCTTATATCAAGATTGCGCCCCAATAATGATCACTGGCATCGGTTTGTAGAATTCTTTTTCCATTTCCAGAAATTTTTAGGGCAGGTGGAGTTTGTGCAATCCTCTTCAAGGCCAGTATGCTTCGGTTCTCATGGTGGAGGATTTCTCCTAAGCAATTGTGACAGTGGGCTTGTGTATCTAGCAAGCTTTGGGAGAAATTTCTGATATAATTAATTATACCAAGAAATTGCTGGATTTGTTTAATGGTGAGATTTTCATCAAGAAAATTTAACAATTCTTGAGCAATGTGAGGTTGAGGTTGATATTTTCCTTGAGAAAAATGCATTCCTAAAAAATCAATCTCTGTTTGGGCTAGCTGGCTTTTCCTTTCAGAGAGCATTATTCCATGATCTTAAGCTATTTGGGAAAATTGGCCCAATAACTCTTTATGAGCCTTTTCATCTTTTGAGAATAATAAGACATCATCGATGTAGATGAGAATACTATCAAAAATGGGCTCAAAAATTCTAGTCATGGCCTTTTGAAATAGTGAGGGAGCTACCTTAAGCCCAAATGGCAATACTGTCCATTGGTATTGGGCATTAGGAATGCAGAACACCGATTTGAAACGGTCCTTAGGATCAACACCCAATTGCCAAAATCCTGACTTCATATCAAACTTTGAAAAGATATGAGCATCTTTGAGGAAGATGTTTAATGAAGAGGTTTTCGAAATAGGAAATTTATCATCTTTTAGAAAATGATTAAGAGGTTTATAATCAATTACCAACCTCTTTTTTCCTCTTATTTTTTCAGATCTCTTTTCCACATAAAATGCTTAGCAAGCAAGCCCATTCAGATTTCGTGGGCTCTATCAGTCCTTGTTTGAGCAACTGATTTCATTCTTCCTAGGCCAAAGCTAAATATGACAGGCTCATTCCTCGATGAGTAGCTTTGGTTGGATTGATATCCTCATTGAGTTTGAAGGGAAGTTGGACAAAAAAATCTTTATTTGTCCATAAAGGTTTTGGATGAGAGAATTCTCCAGGATTGTCTGTACAAAGTTTGAGCAGTTTGGATTTGATTACTTCATACCCAACAGGAACTTCGGAAAGGGAATACAATTTTAATATTCGTGAATAAGGTTTAAATTCCCGCTTATATTTGATTCCTGTAAGGAGAATTTGAAACCTATTTGCTGCTGAATAAACATCCATTCCCACAACAATATCTTTATTTTGGAGGCTTCTACCAATGACTTTCGTCCAAACTATGCATTTTGGGAAGAATCTGATGCCAATTTTTTCTCTTGTCATCAAATATGTTCTGAAAGTTTTCCCATATGCTACTACAAAGTATGCAACATGTTTCACCCATGATTTCGTAGGGAGGATGCTTGGGTTCATCATTGTTATATGTGCCCTAGTATCCATGTAAGCTATGACTTTCTTGGGATGAGAAAACTTTGAGGCGAGAACATGGATTTCAACACAAGGGAGATGAGGAGTAGGTAAAGTGCTTCCTACTTCCTTGAACGAGTAAATAGGGAAACGTATGTCATCTCCTGATTCAGCAAATGATGCCTCATCTGAAGAAGAGTTATCCGAGGAGGAGTCTTGAAGAGCAAAAATTGTTTCTTCATTGGCAGAGCTTTGTTTAGAAAACAAGGATTCTAGATCGCCTTCTAGGGGTTAAATGGAGTTGATCATCTTAGCGGCCTTGTTGGTTTTATTGGGACATCTTTTAGAAAAATGTCATTTTTCTCCACAAACAAAGCATCTTTGATTTTCCTTTTTTCCTCTAAATGGCTTCCTTTTAAAAAACTTCAAAGCTTTCCTTTTCCTTTCCTTCTTGGAGATTCTGGAAGGTTTGGTGTATCTTTGTCGATGATGTTTCTTTCTTGTTGAACAGCTGCATTTGTTATCCCTGCACTTGATCTCCAGATAGGGCTTTTTACATGCCTTGGTGAATTTGAATTTTTGTTGTACGATTTCTGTGAAATGCTGGGGCAATCTACACAACTTTTCAAGTGCTTCTAATGTTATTTGGTGTATCTGGCCGAGACACAATACCTCTGGGTCATTCTTTGGTAATGTCTTTCAAGATCTTTGACCTTAAGGGAACAACATCTCATCTCAAAGAACTCTTGTCTGCTTTTTTTTTTTTTTTTATATCAAATATCTCCATATCACCAATGAATTCACTATGAAGAATTCCAAGGACCGCAACAGTATTTACTAATCTGTGTAATTCATCTTGCTTGAATGAACCAAGATTATGGTACCATTCTTTCAACGTGCCTGTCATTCTACAGCAAAATTCTTCAATGATTTTGTAAGTGTATGCACCTGTTTTCATCATTTGAGTGTCAAGCTAGGCGCGAAATTCAAGGAGTCTCTTTCTCCACAGACTAGGTGGTATATCATCAAGCGTGAACCATGGTCCATTATTTATTTTTGTTTTTCCAGAGACTGGATTTTCTTCAAGTGATTCTTCATAAATGGATCATTCTTCTTTTACATTCACCATGAAAATTTTGGTAATGCTTCTGTAATTCCTTTCAGATTCTGATTCTTGTTCTGATGCTGATGAAAAGGATTTAGATCATTCATCAGTTGATTCATCTTTGGAAAAATCATCTTGTTCAAAGGAAGAGGAATCTTTTGGAAGAGAATTATTTTCTTGTGGGAATGCTTGGTTTTCGGTGATTGTCATGGCTTGGAAACCTTTTTTTGGAATTTCTTCTTTTTAGATTTTTGGGGGAGGTGTTTCAGGGATATCCTGGGAATCAAAGGATGATACACTCAAGCAAGTAGTTATAACAGGTTTTGGTCTATAGGCTGAGGGTATGTATTTGGTGTAATCTTGAGGTGATGAAGCATATGTAGGGTATAAAGGAGACATTTTTCCTTGTCGTGAAAAATAGGAAGGAAAGTTAGGAGGATTAAAGAAATGATCTTCAACAGGTTTTAATTTTTCTTCTTTGGAAGCTCTCAAGAAATCATCAATCTCTTTTACTTGGCTTTGTAGACTTCTAATTTCTCTTTCCTTTCGGTCAAAAACATGGCCAAAAGTTCTTTTGTCCAACATCCTTCTTAAGTCATGGTCCAACTGAGAGACTTGAGCTTTCAAGGTTTTGTAATGTTTTTGCATTTTTTGAGACAGAAATTTGATATCGTCATATGTTTCTTCTATTTTTTTTATGTGATCTTATTTATTTTTCTGTTCAGATTCTGAAGAGTGTCATTTTGAGCAACCATGTTTTCTGATTGCCAATTTAGAACTTCTTCTGCTTGGGTTAAAGGTTTGAGTTTTCCATCAGGTTGGACTTCATTGGGCTGTATGAAAGGTTTGGACTATCTGTTAGTATTGGGTCCACTTTCCTTTCTAGAGCAGTGAATTGTTGGTCATATTCTGCTGTAGAAGCTGAGTACATGAAATAAGGGATTGGTTGGATATTTTTTGGAGGGTCTAAAGGTTTACAATAGTCTAAAGGTGACCAAGAAACAAAAGTAGGGTCATCTGATGGCAAAAGCTTTTCCTTTTTAAGGATTTTAAGTGCTTCTATGTAGATAGGGAAAGGCTTATTCCTATCATGGATTCCTACCCCTGGGCCATTATCAGGATTTGGGTTTCTTCTTGGCGGAGGAGATGGTCTGCACGTCCCCTTTCTCTTAGGGAGGATGATATCCATGTCGATATTGTCATCATGCATCCAACAGTCACATCTTGGGTCGCACTTACTGGGATCTACATCCCATATAAAATGGCCATCTATCTTGTCTGTATAGATTGGTTCTCCTTTAGCAGTGACAACATGAATAGGACACCAATCTTCTTCGAGTATTGGTTGTATCATCATGGTCTGAAAAATAGGAGAGGCCGAGCTTGATCCTTCATCTGGTTTTTTGAAAATTGTTTTGACTGTCCTGTCAACGAATCTCCTGAAGGTGGCTTTTTGGGATTGTATTGGTCTTCTATCTTGGTGGAATTTTTCATAGTTTGTTATCCATTTCAGGGGAATTAGTTGGGCTAATTCCTCTATTGTGATTCTCCTTGGGATCTAGACAATGGAGGGTATGTCTTATTCTCTATTGGTGACGACCAACAATAAGTCAGAAGAACATCCAGAGAGTGGTAAATCTATGGAGTGGTTTTGGAGACGATAGATTATTTGATGATGAAGAGTTGCAGACAAGGCTTCTGGAACTTGATCAGATCCAGTGATTTGAACTTGGACTTTCAACTTTATAGAAAAAGTATTGTCATTGAGACTTACATTATCATTTGGGAAGATGGTGAGGACAACACTTCTAGCATGGAGTTATGTCAAAACAGTCCCTATAACAGCATTTTCATAGTGGAGGTAGCTTGAATCTAGAAGGGCTCTTTTACAAAAGACAAACTGATTTTTTCTTCCATGAAGGGAAATGATTAGTCTAACGGCTCCAAAATGTAAAGATGTGTATCCTTCAGATTTCCAGTGGTTTATGAGACTTTGAGGAATTTCTAAATCAACATATTGTTCTTGGTTTGTTGCTCTTAGACTACATTGGTCTAGTCGAGATGACTGGACATATTCTTTCATGTGAGGGCGATTTGTATAGATTAAATTTCTGATGGATCGGGTGATTGATCTTTGTCTTTTGAAGATGTTGTAAGGACTTAAAAGGGGAGGTATAGTTTCGGTTATTTGAGCATCTTCAGGAACGTAAGAATACTCAACAAAGTTTTCTATTTTATTGGAAATAGTCTTTTTACAATTTTTTGAAAGAGATAGTGAAGAAGCGAGAGTAATAGGTTGATTTGTCGAATCTGTTGTTTCCATGATTAGTGGATAGATTGTAACTAATCAATTGCAGTATAGAGATTGACTCTGCATTTTTATACTGTATCAATTCATTTTATAGCAAGTAGTTAGGCTCTAATAGTTGTGACCTAATTTTGGCTATGTTTTACTTATTTTTCAATTCAACTTAGAATTCTCATAACTCTTATATCAAAAAGGAGGGTTAAGGTTGAAAAAGATATTGCATTTTTCTTCTAAGATTTTGTAAGCTACATCTCTTAAAATAAAATATATATAAAAATAGTAATTAAAAATTTGATGTATTTGATATTAAATTAATATTATTTATATTAATTTTTCAACTATTTTTTTATTTATATTTTATTTTAAAAGAAGTACTCATTTAAAAAGTTCCAATAGAAGTAAAAAGAATAATATTTAATAAATTTAAAAT
>JBBPBR010000001.1:48931983-48944222 GCA_037974775.1 Cicer pinnatifidum | reverse complement strand
ATAAATTTTTTTTTATTTATTTTATATAAACATCATCACCTCTAAAGTAAAAAAAAAATGAGAACATTTTCGTATATAAATTTGAGTGGAAGATATAATGGAGAGTTTTGATTGAAAATATAATATAAGAAAAATATCTCATTAAAAATAGTATTTCAACAAAATTTAACATTATCATTTAAAAAATAGTATTTAAATAATATTTTCATAAAAAATTAAATGTAGGAAAATAATTGTTGGGGAAATAGAATTATGTTTTTGATTGCATTAAAATAAATTAAATGATGTATTAACTAGTAACATTTTTAATTAGCGTGTAATTTTAGAGCGGAGTATATAACATGAAGTTATAAATACAAACGATGAATGTGAAAAAGTATAGTTCGAAGAGCGTCTCAAACTAGATCTAGCGCAACATGAGGGCATGTTGTTGTTTTTAAAAAACAGAATAGTTATTATGTTGTGTTCCGTGAAGAATAATATAGCTTTATACCCTTGGATCGAATATCCACAATAACATGCTTCTCACGTAACGCTATCAAATCCACTCACTATTTATTCTTCATGTTATGTCATCGACATCGAAGACTCTACTTTTTTTAAAACCATACATAAATTATTCATTCTCTTCTAACTTCTAATCCATCTGAATTTTCTTAATTTATATTTTGTTTGTTATTGTTCATTGGAGTGCAAGAAGTTTCATCAATTATTATATAGACTCATTATTTTTTTGGTGCTACTATGAGCTGTTGTTGTGAGTTCAATGGTTGCAATAATGAAGCCAATATTTTGGCTGTCATTTTTGACTTGGATGGAACACTTCTTGATACTGGTAATTAATATTTCAATTCCCTCTTGTTTTTTCAACCATGTTTTGTGTTAATTTTTTTTTGTTTTTTGTTTTAACATTGCATTTGTTTTGATGATTGGTGTGTGTAGAAAGGGCTACAAGGGGTGTGATGGATGAATTTTTGGGAAAGTATGGGAAGAAATTGGACAGGGAAAAGGAAGATAAGAAGAGGCTTGGGATGACACAGAAGGATTCAGCAGCTATAATAGTTAAGAACTATCAACTCCCATTAACACCTGACCAATTTATTGCAGAAATCACTCCTCTCTATAGGGAAAGGTAAGGGAAATTTGTATGTTGTGGGTTGTGGTTGGAATCAAATTTAGTTATGCATTGTTTAATGTTTACACATTCAATGGTTCTCTTTTTCCATTCATAAATTGGTTTAGGTGGAGAGACACCAAAGCATTACCCGGTGCTAATCGCATTATCAAACATCTAGTGAAAAATGGGGTGCCAATTGCTCTTGCTTCAAACTCCTTGAGAGAATACATTGATGCAAAGATTCTTCAGCATAAAGGTAGTTTTCTATTCACTGCCTAATTTTTGTTCATCAATGAAATTCTGTTTTATGTCTTTCATATTTCAAGGAGAATGAAAAATCAGCTTTTCATTCTAGTTATTGTCTCTGAATCCAATGCAGAAAAGTAAATTATTTGTAGCTGCAAAAGTATCAATTTAACTACATTGCTTGAGTTATTTGTTTTTCAGCTTAATGTTTTGTAACCAATTAAATGGTAAGGCTAATGTCCTTAAGATTAATAGGCCATAATCCACTCCATTTGATTTTTAAAAATGAATAAATATCCGAACTTTGGCCAAATATACTTTATAGTTCAAATTTAAAATTGTTTGACTTGTGTGTTTGGATGCATCTTCCCAACATAAATATCAGAAGCAACAAAATATTACTTCCATGTCGATGTGATTTTTCGCCGTGGTTTTGCTTAACGCGCCACTTTTCCAAAACATATGCGTAATATTCCGCTTAAAATTTTATTTTTGATGCTTAATAAAGTTGGTTTTTGTAGGTTGGAAAGAAAGCTTCTCTGTAATTCTAGGAAACGACCAGGTTAAATGTGGGAAGCCTGCTCCAGATTTGTAAGATTATCTGCTATAAGTAATGATCATGATTAGACTTATAAATGAACTTTTACACTTAGACCTTTCAAATATCTTCTAGGAAACAATGTGAAACCTTTAAGTTGTAATGTTCACTTCTGAGTGAATTATGAGTGAAATAATTAGACTCTTGCAGTTTCATCACAGTTGTAACTAAGTTTAATTGTTTCAGATTTGAAGAAGCTGCCAAGAAAATGGGTGTAGATGCAGTTAACTGCCTGGTGATTGAGGATTCCTTGTAAGTCTTCTTCTGTCTATGTAACACTCTAAACAATTCATTTGTTATTGTTGAGAGTCTCGTATTGGATGAAATATGGCATGAAAATATTTTCATAAGTTAGAGGCATCTCTCACCTTAGAAGTTGATAAGAATGAATTAGACTCAACCCAAATTCTAATATGGTATTTGAGCCTATCTAAGATCTGTTGTTGAACCACCTACTATTAGGTCACACTTCAGTTGTCCAGTCCTTGACATGCATAAATGTGTTGATAGTCTCATAGATATGTCCTAAAAATATATTTTGATGACCTTATAAGTCGATTTTGTAACAATGAATTTTGTGCGTCCACTTGATTTTTTCATGTAACAATCATGTTACATATAACTTATATTCTGCAATGTAATTTAACAGGGTTGGCGTCAAGGCAGCTAATGCAGCAAAAATGAAGGTAGTGGCAGTACCATCTAAAGGGGAATCTGATTGTAGTAGGCTGGCAAATGTTACTCTCAATTCACTTTTAGAGTTTCAACCTGAGCTTTGGGGCCTTCCACCTTTTGATGATTGTAATTATCCCCATATTAGTTCTTAACTATATTGATTGATGAATTTTCTATAAATAATGTGTTTTCTTATCAGAGACAATTTTCAAACTAATAATGGCAGGGGTAGATAACACATTGCCTATTGACCCAATTCATCTGGGTGGTTTATATGTTACAGGATCTCTGCTAGAAACCACAGGTTTTTGAAACTCCTAACTTTCTCATTTCATTCATAAATTATTAACATGAACTACAAATTCTAAGCTTTTATTGATTAATTTTCACATATTATCATCAAATTTCATGTTTTTTTTTTAGTTTAACATGGTATTATCACCATTATGACAAAATTGAATTCCTTAATCCAGAGAATGCAACATTTGCTATTCCTGATCAAGTTACTGGGCTATACTTTGGTTGGGGCAAAGTTGATTCAAATAGGAACTTCAAGATATTGGTTAGCATTAATTTGGACTCCTCCAGTGTTTCCCACAAAAATATAGTGAGTAGGCCATTATAGAACTCTACAATTTCTTTTTTAAGTACATCATTAACTTCGAGTGGCAGTACCTTTTTTAACTTACTATATTTTCTGGTACATGCATAACAAATCACGAGTGTGTTGAAATATTAACTCTTGAACTTTACTCACTATTCACTTTTAAAGAGGCAAATCGATCATTTTGACCTCCCTTATGGTTGTCACTAATTAATGGAAATCATTGGAACTAATTTTGCAGGATCTTTGGCTTATTGATGCAAACACTGACCTTACATCTGAGCAGAAGATGGAAATCTGTCTTATTGGCTACATAAGAACATGGGATAACAAGGTAATGGTGCTATATTTTGATGGAATAAGCTAATTAACACTTTTTATTAAAACCAAAAAACAATATTTTGATGGAAGGATTTAACTGGGCACTAATTTTATTTTAACTTTCATTCGAAAAACAAAATGAATAAAGGTGAATTAGACTGTATTTTCACAAATGAGAATGGGTGCTAGTGACAGAGTTTGATGTTCCACAGATATGTTCACAAGTTTTGTGGGTTGAACAAAGTACATACTCAAACTAAAATTAGTTGAGATTTAGTGTTACTTCCTAATTTTAGAGTTTGAAAAAAAAACCAAATATTTGGAGGCATAAAAAACTTCCTAATTCTAATGTAACTTCTTAATGTACAAGTTTCATGTGTCAATTTGTCAATTTTGCAAGTACACTATTTATTAATCCCAACTCACATAATGGAGGGGTCAAAAAATTTCACGGCTAAAAAGGCCCCACTAAAGGAAGTTCATGAGTCCCACTTTTTCAACATTAAATTTAAAATAATTTTCTTTTTTAGATTTTTTAAAATCGATGTGTTTCGAGAATTTTTTTATGGATTTTTTTCAATTTTTCAAAAACAATAAATATAATAAAGTTTTATAATTTTTTTTCTTTGGTTTTTTCTAATATTATTTTTAAAAAAATCTCAACTCGGAAAAAGGGGGCATGAGTCTTCTCATTTAGACCAACAAAAAATAATAACTTGGTGGGCTAGGGCCTAAAAATGTTTTTTCAATAGGGAGCTTACAATTAGGGGGCGACAGCTCAATCTAAGTGACTTGATAGTAAGTGGTCCAATGAATTTTAAAAGACTCTAATACTATATTAGAATTTAACTCAAATTTACAAAATTGGTTCATAAGATGAGAGAATTGTTCCAAGTATATAAAAAAAAAAATTATATATCTAATAGCAGTATCTTATTTGTGTCCCCACTCTTAATTTGCATTCATGAACAGAAACTCGGGTCAATGGAAATGGAGAAACTTGAAGAATACAAGTCTATTGCGAGAGCTTCACTAGATTTGCAATCATTCAGTAGTTTTTGCTAGAAAGGTTTCGCATGGATGATTGAGACAATAAAGTGACCTTATAAATGGAGAATTAGATGGAATAATTATGTAACTTTATGCAGCTTTCATAATAACGAAATTAATTGTATAAAGTGAGATGTGAGATATGCATGACATGATTTATGATTTACAGGGAAATGCCTGCAATAGTGAGTCAAATATTGCAAAAAAAAAATAATGATGTTTGCATGCTGCGAATTTCTATTGCTCGTCTTGAAAAAGTTTGAAATCATTGACAACTTAATATATACATTCATGTAATACTAACATATGCATTAAACTCAAACATTACAACCACTTGATCAAGTGATAAATTAAAGTATTCAATTTTGCTATTTTGATCTAGCTATTAAAAAATTTTAAATATATTTTAAAAATTTCCTACAGACTTGAGTTGGTAGAAATTTTAATAACCATTGCACCCATAATCATTTATTGAATTTGTACTCGATCGCAATTCATCGGTTAATAACACTGCGACATGGCGGAAAACTAAAAAAACAATGTAACAAGATGAAAAACAAAAACAATGTCGTACTACGAAGATATAATCACAAAAAATACAAAAGAATATTAAATATGTGAGTAAATCATTTTTTTTACCCAACTAGTCTAGATCCAATTATCATCCAATAAAAACTCTAGATCTTATTTATGGGCGAATAATTAAGATGAATTTGAAAATTATATTAAATATTAAGATAATTAATGATATATAAATTAACAATTTTCTTCATTTTTATTGTTGATACAATGACTCATCATTTAGTTGAAAAACAAAAAGAAAATATCACCCATAATTGAATCGAATACCAAAGTCAGGTCTCTAACGGTTTTCGTAAACTAGAATAGCCGTGAGATTGTCCAATTCCATTTTCAGTTACGTTTTACATAAACAAACAAAAACAAACTTATTGATACACGCCACTCTCTGTGTTATCCTTAATTTGCGTTGGTTGTTCAGTTCAGATTTTTGTCGTGTTTGAGCCTCTCTCTCTATTGCGTGGTCACCATTTTCAGAAAGTCACACATTTTAATATTCTTTTAATTAATTTTTACTAAATTGTCATTTATTTTCATACAACTAGTGTGAAAATCTCAATAGGACTTTCTAATCGTTTAATACATATGCAACAAACATCAAATTTAATGAATTTCGTGAAACATAGGATGCAACAAAAGCTAGTTGACAAGGTTTTGGACGGCACATATAAAGAAATTTATATACTTCGATCTCTACTAAGCACAAATGTTGTCTCTCATCATCTTCACCTCCATAACTAAAATCTATAAATAGAGACACAAAATGAAAAGCTCTCCAAACATAAAAGTTTATCTCTTTTTACATAATCGTGATGGCAGAATTAAAAGAAGGAGGAATAGTGAAGAAAGGACACGAAGAAGGACTAAAAATGGCAATTTCACTTCTCCAAGAATTCAACTTACCAGAAGGGCTTCTCCCTCTAGTTGATGTAATAGAAGTTGGTTTTGTGAAATCCACAAACTATATGTGGATTGTTCAAAAGAAGAAAGTGGAGCATCAATTCAAGTTGATAAGCAAACTTGTGAGCTATGACACTGAGATTACAGGTTACATTTCAAAGAAGAAGATTAAGAAACTCAAAGGTGTGAAAGCTAAAGAGCTTATGTTATGGCCACCTGTTAATGAGATTACTGTTGATGAACAGCCAATTGGGAAGATTCATTTCAAGAGTCTTGCTGGTATTACCAAGACTTTCCCTGTTGAAGCATTTGCTGCTGGACAGTAATAATCATAATATTCATATGTATTTCTATTGATTAATGTTTTAAGAGAAGTTACTAAGCAAATATACATGCTTGGGATAGAATAAAAATATAGTTACTTTATTTCTCTGTTTTATTTTGTGTAATTGTATTTGATTCATGCTATATATCAAAGGGGTTTGGAAATTAAGTATCAAATAATTGGATTCAATATTTAAAGGTGATTTGCAGTGTCAAGTGTAAACTAATGATAATCCATTATTTTGTGATTAATTTTAAATTGCAATTACAACATAGATTTATCTAGTAATATCGTAAATTTTATTGAATGTTGTTAAAAAAACTATTTTGTATTCACAGTGCATTTTCTTAAAATCATTTCTATGTTGAACAATTGAGAGTATAAGTTTTAAAATATTATTGTGTACATGTTAAATTTTTCTTGGTTTTTTATAGTGACTTTAAACATGGATAGATTTTCGATTATAGTTATATAATGAGTTATATTTTACCACTCTCAGCTGTTTAATTTAGATCGACGACTGAGATGATTTCACAAGGTCAAATTATATAAATTATATTATACAAAATCAATGGTTGAAATAAAGTATTACCTAAAATTTGATGCATAAATTATGTCTTTAAACATAGTCCATCGTACATTTTAAAACATTGATAGTGTAAAAAAGTGTAGATTACACTGTGAACACATCATTAGGACGATGAATTTGCTGGTCCTTTTGGGAATTTGAGTGAAAATTGGGTGCAGGTGAAATGTCAGAATATGATCACGGATATTGGGGGACTCACTTCATTAGGATGATTGGTATTTTGCGTCACACAATGGGCAAGTAGTGTACAACTGAGTACTAAGGTAAATCATATGTTTACCATACACTCCGTAATAATGTGAGGTGTTGGAAACAAACAAACAAAAGATGAAACAATGTGAAAGTACAATTAAAAGGTACGGAGGTATATTTATGATCGTCCTTAATTTGGACACTACACTATAGTATTGCAATTCCTATAATAGCCTTTTTTCCTCTGAAACGTATAGGCATATGTGTTGCGTAGATCTATTGTAGTGGCTGATTTAATTCTGCAAGCAGCCAAGTACCACCATTTGATGATGTGTTTCATTTACGTTAAAAGTCATCAAAACTTGTTTGGTAATATATTATGTTGAAAAACTTTGTTAACATCTTGATTGCTTTCTTGGCATGCTATTCAGGCAAAGTATGTTTTATATATATATATAATAAATGGAAGGAAAGAGAGAAAACTATATATATATATATATATCAATTGATGTCTTGTATACTATGTCAATAAAGTAATTAACTTGGCCACCAAAGTTCTTGGGCTCAGAAAGTTACCGTTTTGTCCAATTTTAATAGATTTATTGAAACAAAAGTAACAATACATACTCCTCTAATCACAAATATAAACAAAAAATGTGGTGAACAAAAAATGGTATTTAGTTCAAATTTAATATCAAATACGTCAACTATTCAACTTCTATTGAATCATTTTTGTTAATATCAAATACGTCAACTATTCAACTTCTATTGAATCATTCAACTATGTGAAGCATTAGCAAGTTAATTGAATATTTTAAAATTTACATATGTCTGATGAAAGTATGTGAGTCTCATAAATTTGGTGGAAAGTTTTTTTAAGATATTTCTTCATAGAGAAAAGGATAACTTATGAGTTTGGCACGTTGAGTCAAAGAAGAAAACAACAAGCAAATAATAAGATGTTGGGTGAAAGATATACATAAATGATTTCAAAATGCTAAGAGCTAACTAACATCTCTCTCTTTCGTAGGTTTTCCTGCCTAAAAGAACTCAAAAATTGGTATCCATGTTTGTATCAGAGGGAAAGACGAAATTCCTATAGTTTGAACTAAAGAGGTTTTTGGTGCATTCTTTGGAGCACCTTCTTCCATTGCTATGCTTTAATTGCTTGTGAATGGACATATAATAAGTATGAATTGAATACTAAAATCTATTGACTATTACTTTTCCGTATTGAATCCTCTAAGAACTGATGGGTCGGGCGGATCATCTCCTTCACCTTTTCTCTGTTTTTAAAAATCTTAAAAGTTGGAACACTTCTTATGCTTTCAGCTTTTGCTATTGCTAGACACTCCTCTACATCCACCTTCAATTAAATTTTAAAGAAAATAATCAGACAGATATACAAATTATGTAAGGAAGTTCATAAAAGACACTTTCAGATTATGTACCTTAATAAATTTAATAGAGGGATATCTAACACATAATGTATTTATGAAAGGAGATATTTCTTCACATAGTTCATTTGATGTCTCTTTGAAATAAACTACCAAAACACCTGAAAATTCGTTAAAAATAAGTATGTATAAATGAAGCAAGAAAAATTATGAGTCAACAACATTTATGATTGAAGAGAAAAGCAATGAGAGTACCAGCAGAAGCAATAGCAGCTTTAAATTTATCTAATGCAGTGATTTCTTCAACTTCAACTCCAAACTTTTTACCATTTACCACTGCGCGAGATTTTTCCAAAGCTAGTAGAGCCTGGCGAAGAGATTCGGCAACTTCATTGTCGTTAGGGAGTTCCAGTTTCAAGGCCTGGTAATCTTGAACAACTTCAGCCCATCTTTCAAGCTGCCACAAGATAACGCATATCAGAAAACAACGGTGAAACAGCTTCGAAGATCAAAAAAACTATGAAAACGCGCTGATATGCAAATTGCAAGTAGGTTTACCTTTGCATTGGACGTGGCTCTACGGAAAAGGGCCTTGGTGTAATTTGGATGGATGTTAAGCGCATGGTTGCAATCTTGAACTGATTTTTCCCATAGTCCAAGTTTAGACCAGCAAATAGCTCTATTGCAATATAGAACATAGTTTGAATTGTCATATTTAAGGCCTTCTCCATAAGCAGAACAAGCTTCAGAAAATTTGCCAGAGCTGAATAGATCATTCCCCCTCGAACGAGCCCTTGCCACCATTTTGACGATATTTACAATCCTAGCAACCTCGACATTACTATAATCTAACATGCTGGCTTTATCAGCTGCAGTAACAGCATTCGCAAACCTGAAATAATTCATCATTTACTTCGTATTCATTCACTCAAAAGTCTAGAGTTCAATATAGTTTCAGTATGGTGTTCAAGGTTTTTACCTTCCCAAGGCCATCTCAACTTGCGCCGAGACAAAATGCACAAAGGTTTCACCGACCATACCGAAGAACTTGACTTGAGAACAGGCTGGAGGACAACCTTCCAACTTGGGAATGCTTGAAAGACATGATTCAGCATCCTCAAGTTGATGGAGTTTCAAATAAGCTTCTGCTTTACAAGCCACAAGCTGCAAGTAACAAGAGTCCAACAAGTAAGACAACACATACCATTGGAAAATCCAAAATTTTAGTCTCATTTCATCAATTAAGAAGTACTACCTGAGGTGAGAAGTCTGCTCCAATCGCAACAGCAGCCTCTACTTCCTGGATTGCCCTTTTCCAATCACCGATCTTCCGTGCATCCGTACATCGGTTCACATGCTTCTCCAACAATAACAGCTTCTGCTCTTCCAATTGATCATTCTGCAGACCCGCATAACATAGGTGGCGACGCGAGTTTTCAACCTGCCCAAAGCTACAGAAAATTCCAAAACCTAATCAGCTAACAAGAATTTGAACCCCTTCAATATCTAGACCCTATTTAGACCAACATCTTAATTAAGTGCTTATAACATAAGTGCTCATGTATAAGCTACTTCTATAACAAAAATAAAGTCAAATTATTTTCATATAAATTATAAGCTGCTCCATAAACTATCATGTAGAGTTTATAGAAATTAGCTGAAAAATGTTTTCCCAAACTATCTCACAAGTGTTTATAGAGTCGAGAAACTCAAATAAGATGATCCAAACAGACCCTTAATGTCAAGAAGCACAACAAACAAAACAAGGGACCAATCAAAATGAAAAATTCATAAAAACACCAATGCAATACCAAACAAACAAACAAGTACCAAAATCTAAATGATAACTGAACCAAACAGTTACAAAGAGAATCAAACTAAAACCAATAAAATCCAAAATCCATTGAATTCCATTGCAATTTCATTTTTCATTATCAAACACAAAATGATAATAAATCCAACAACAAAACAACATAACATAGAAATTTCAAATACCGTAGATAAAGAGAAGCAAGTCTCTTGTGGGCCCTGGCATAACCAGAATCCAACTTTACAGCCTCATCACAATCCCTCACAGCCTCACACAACCTCCCCAACGCCTTTAACGCCGCCGCACGGTTACTCCGGTAAGCCGCATTTCCCGGCGACAAAGCAACAGCACGATCATACAATGCCAACGCCTCCGTAAAATTACCACTCTTATACATCTCATTTCCAGCTCTCTTCACTTCCTCAGGATCACAACCACTCATCGAGCGTTTCACCGTAAGCGGTGCACCCGCACACACAGGATTCCCTCCCGAACCACGCATTATACTCCCTCGGCCGTAGTTTCCGGTTCCCAAACCCAATACATCGGTCCGGTTCGGTCCACGAGATGGTAAACCCGGTCTGACGATCTTCCCCGACGGACAAATATTTCCGGTTGGAAGCAAAGTTGGACTAGAACCTGCTCCGTTTGATCCGCCGGAGAATAGCAACGGAGCTCCGGCAGATACCGATCTCCGGTGACCTGGCTTCAAATTCTTCGTTAGTTCGCCGGAACGGCTGAAGTTTTTTTCGTCGCGTGGGAGTTTGAGAGCGGCGGTTTTAATTGGCGAAGCAACGGCGGAACCGTTCAGATCGAGTTTTTTGGAATCGGACTTATTGTGGTCGCAACACAGGGAATCTAAGCCCTGTTGTTGCATTGTCTTCGACATTATTAGTATTCTGTGTCTTTTTTATTTTTTTTAATGTTATTGTTTGGTTATAAAAAAGATTGGAAAGCAATAACAAAAAAAAAAATAAAGAATAATTTAAATTTGTTATTTGAGTTTAGTAGGTGAGAAAGAAGAAAAGAGAAGAGAAGAGAAGAGAGGTTTGAAGGAAGAGTGAAGAAGTTAGATGGAGGGAGAGAAAATGTTTGGTCGAGTTATATTTGTGTCTAACAACGGTGACTCAACTTCTTTTCTCTCTCTATAATGCTATTGCTAGATTCTCTCTCTCTCTCTCTCTCTTTCCTTTCACGGATATTAATACTTTCCATATAAAGATTTCCTCACATTTGTTAGCGCTGTCATTATTTAGGAAATAGATATATAAATTTAATTCAGTAATGTCACAAATAATTTATTAATGTCTAATGATTTTATTGTTAAACTTCCACTTTCTC
Source organism: Cicer pinnatifidum (assembly GCA_037974775.1). Classification (NCBI taxonomy): domain Eukaryota; kingdom Viridiplantae; phylum Streptophyta; class Magnoliopsida; order Fabales; family Fabaceae; genus Cicer; species Cicer pinnatifidum. The sequence goes on along the minus strand of JBBPBR010000001.1, from coordinate 48,932,478 downwards.
CTTCCTTTTTTTCAATTTTTCTTTTTTAATAATCCTTTTTCTTAGAACATTTATATGTCCTTTTTAAAACATAATATTGTTTTTCGTGCCTATCACTAACATGGTTTTGCTGATCTATCCAAAACACAAAACATTGCTATGCTAATAAATATATACAAAAAAAGAAAGTAAACTTGTAGTATTGCTTCATAGCAATGTTCCAACTGTCTAGTACTCCCTCTAGCATTTTCTTTATGAGTTAAATATATTAATTTTCAATTACTTTTTTAAAATAAAGTCAAACAAAGTGTACATGTTTTGAAAAAATAAAATGAATTTTAATAGATATTAAATAACATTATTTTTAGGTAAAGTTAAATTATTCATTTAAATTATCTATTTTCTATTTGCTTGTTTTTTTATTTATTATAGTATCTCAAGAGTAATGAACTTTTTCTTTATAAAAAAAGAAATGAACTTTTAGATATTTATGTTCTATAGAAAAATAATCACAAA
>JBBPBR010000001.1:48914195-48926919 GCA_037974775.1 Cicer pinnatifidum | reverse complement strand
TTTGGTCATTCTAATCAAATAATATAAATTTGGTTAATTGTTTTAAGAAACATGGTTAATGTTGTGAACAACTTGGTTAATGAATTAAGAAAAATAAACAGTTAAGAAAATATAAGAAGAACTAAAATAAAATAAAAATCTATTTTAAAAAATAAAATAAAAATCTAAGAAGTGTAAATTAGGAGAGTAATGTGTAAAAAATACAAGTGAAAAACAAAATCTAGGTCAACACAAAAATTAGCTGATTCATCCAAAAAGAAGAGAGAGAGAAAAAAAAAAGAGAATGAGAGAGAAAGAAGATGGATGAAGATGAAAAGGAATAAAGAGAAGAGAGAGAAAAGAAAGAGAGAAGAGAGAGAATGTGGTGTTTAATTTGATTTTATTGTTAATCAATGAAGAGAGAGTAATAGGGGTATATTAATGAAGAGAGAGAATATAAATATGTATAAATGTATACAGCGTATAGGTATACAGTATTTGTGTTTGTATTTGTGTTTAAAATTGTGTTTAAATAACATTTCTCTTATTCAATTAATTTTATTTATTCATCAACTTTTCTTTCAAAGAAAGCGGGCACCAAATCTCGAGTATTTTTACTTTTTGAGTTGCAATATATTGTCGAAGTTTTAGATTTGAGAGCTTCAATTTACTAAGTTTGCATGAAAGTTTTTTTTTTTTACAAAGAGTTCACATCAAAGTATAGGACTTAGTATACATGTAATATTAAAAACGAAGTTTGCTTGTTAAAATTCTTGACTCAAGAATATATTAATAATTAATATATAGTAAAAAAAGTTATAAAATGCCAATTGACTCAAATGGAAACATTTTGTGATATTAGCTTCTATTTGATTGGAGAAATACGAAGGAGAGAGGAGAAAATGTAATATTTTAAATAATATTTATTTGGTTTAATTTTTAAGAAGAGATAAGATGAAAAGAGAATCAATTTTCTCCTAGATATCTTCTTGCTTCCCCTTCATTTCAAGGTTTATATTTTTCTTATTGGTTTAGTGATTTGATTGAATAACCTAAATCTCTATCTAGTCGATTGGGGCAAATTAGATTACATCATCTACTCATTAATAATAATTTATAATTATAAAAAATTGTTGAGAATGATGTTGAAACTTAAATATTAAGTGTTAGAAATGTAGAGTTAGTGTTGTGTGAATTGAAAAAAATGAAGTATAACATAAGATGTATATCACATACTAATAGTTTATATAAGAGGAGGTATGAAAGGGAGATAATGCACTCAAATCAACCAACATGTGCGCTCCTATCCGATCGGCTCGATTTTTGTTGTGTGGTATATTATTTTTTAGAATCTGAAAATTTTATTTTCTAAGGCATGCATTTTTCTCTCTTCGAAAAATTTTTGTTTACATGTTTTTTTTGTGTGTTAACTAAATTTTCTTTTTGGTTCCACTTCTCCTTGTCAGTTTTCACATGATCGAGTTTTTTTCCACTTTCCTCCGATTTCGCAAGTAATTTGTGTTGATGGAATTCTTGTTCAGATTAGATGCATAATTCAGATTCCACTCATTTCACAAATCACCCAAAAACTCCAAAATAAATTTGTATTTTCTCTCTTCTTTCTTTTTGCTTTGTCCCAAATTTTCTTTATATACCTTTATCAAAAAAATTTATCTTTTTAAATTTTCGATTGGTCATAGTAACATATTATGAGTGACATTAACTACCATATTTAGAGGATATAATTCTAAAATGATTATTCTAGAGATACCGTAATTGATAGTCTCTCTTTTACAATGTTAGACAATATCACAAAATATTTTTAAAAAAATAATTTAATCACGACTTATAATAATAATAATATTTCGATAACTAAAAATTATTTTTAAAAACTTAAAAACAATAAAATTAAACTCAAATAATATTTATAAATAAATGTTACAACAGTGAAGTAGAGACATGACATGTAAGCATGTGAAAAGAGTGAATTGCCAGCTTGTCCCATCATATTCCCAAGCATCCAACAAAGCAAAAGTGTATGCCCCCCCACTCATAAATTTTCGATTATCCACTTTTTTCTCTTGACTTTGGAATCTTGTGTGATGCATATTCTGGCTACACTCATGACATTAATGTTTAGGCTTTTAGAGAAAATAAAATGGGAGTAGATGCATGATGTGTCTTTGACCAGAACTAGAAGAAGAATATATGGCTCCATATTTAGATGCATGTAATGTCTCCTTGTCCCATTATCCCATACCCATTTCGATTGTGACTTTTATTCTCCAATCTTTTTTATTTCCTTTGCACAATAATTCATCTCCATATTTTGTTTGATGCTTTACGTAGTATCACATGTTTGATTAGGGTGATTAGACGTTGAAAAGTTATTTCTTAAGTTTTAACCCGTTGAGCAGTTTTGTAAACTTTTTGTTCAATAATTTTTTAAGTTATATATATTGTGGCCTTTTAAAAAATAACCGAGCATATCATTTTTTTTGTTATGGTTACAAAAATTGCAAGTCATGAATTGATTTAATGGGGTTTTTTTCCCTTAGTTACTCAAATCATAGTTTAAACTCAAAATCATAGTCTGGATAAGTAAATGGAATAATATATTGTTCATTGTTCGATTATTTGAAAGTGAACGACGTATATTCAAAATTGAACCATAATCAAATTTAAGGTATCGATTAGGTAGTTTAAACTTTAGAATCCAACTAGATCCTATTAAAGAAGACAAATTAAGATATTCATTTTAAATAAAATAAAAATGAAAATAATATTTAAAAAATTAATGTATTTAATTTAAAATTAATATCAAATACATTAATTTTCTTACTAATTAATTAGAGTAGCTTTAATGATGCACCTTCGTATAAAGGATCCGACCTTTTTTTTGGATAAATATTAAGGATTATATCTTATATTGTTTGAGTGGATCTTCTGTACTCCTTCTATAACAAATTTTAAGTAAAAATAAATTAATAAAAATCAACATATTTTGTACAAAATTTGAATTTAATATATCAATTTTCATTAACCTTTAAGTAATTCGACCATTCTTTTATTTTAATGATACACTGCAAGTACAACACATAACGATTTAAAACAGGATTAACAATTTTTTTCGTTTATTTATATTTTTATGTGAATTTAATTTTATTTCAGCTTAAAATATAGTTAACTAATTTTAATTAATACATAGAACTTAAATATAATAAATAAATAAAAACAAATTTAGTTCAATTATTTTTATTAAAATATTTTTATAACTTCTTTTGTTATTCTGACGTTTAGAAAGCCTCTAAATGGCTGGATAAAGTTTAACGGTGATGGCGCATGACAGCAGAATAGAGAAGCATTAGGTTTGTGATGGACTTCTTTGTAAATCGGAAGGGAGAATAATCAAGGACTATAGTAAAAAGATTGTTACATATGATGCTCTCCAAGCTAAAATGTGGGACATGTACCTGAGTTTGGAATTGACTTGGAGAGATTGAGTTTCACATCCCATTCATTATGGAGAGTGATTCTAAAGTTCTTATAGATATGGTTACAGACAATTGCAAGTAAGTTTTATGGGAATGTCCTCGTCTTAGTGTAGTGCATTCACAAGTTTTTAAATTATGATTGATAGAGAAATTCTTTTATATTTCGCTTTCTTTAATTTTTCTTTAGATTTGTCAACTTGTTTTATTGTAGAGAACCCCCTGGTGATCTTCACAAAAGTATTTTTGACAACATTTATGAAGGTTGCATATCTAAGAATGTTCAACTAATTTCGTAGTTTTTTTATTGGACTTTCATTCTCTCTTTGTACTAAAAAGAAAAATTGTCAAATATACTCTACTAAATTTATTTGAAGTCGATGATCATTTTTGTTTTTCACTAAAGTACGCTTTCTCCTTCCTAAGTATGTTGCAAAATCAAATTAGAAAACCATAAGAATAATCAAATCACTAAAGTACTAATTTTTTGGAAGTGTCAATTTTTTTATGGAACTAGTATTATAAAGCACAACATTAGCTACATAGTGATTTTTTTTTTTTTTATAAATAAAATAACTGTTAGGTCCTGTTTGAATCCGGTATATAATATTTGATTTAATAACATCGACATTTGTTACTTAAACTAAATATTACAAATAACCACATAAAAATAATAACAAATAATACGATGTCGTATATAACAACATCACATCAAATGATTTATAGAGAAGTTGTTCGGTCAACTTACCATAACTCACCACAATATGCTTATTTGTCCTCTAGGCTATGTTGATGACCACATGCATGAGATTGTGATGAGGTAGATGTCCCCTCTATCTTCTTCTTTCAAGCTAAATATTGATGGATCATACATTAAAAATATTAGTTTAACTTATAGCGGTCTTATTAGAAGTCTAAGTGTCTATAAATTTAAAGGTTCACTTGTAATTTAAATCAATCTACTTTCTTTGTTCTTATTTATAAACAAAAGTGAGTCAACAAAAATTAATGTATTTAGTCCAATCTCTCCATTTAGAGGAAATAGATATTAATTTTTGTTATTCCACTTTTACTTATAAATAGGTAGGGGTGGAGTACATTGATTATGGTTGAGTTTTTGAGGCCTTGTGCATAGGTTGAGATTGACTAGAAATTCGAGCATTGCATATCTTTTTGTGGAGATGGATTTTAATATCGTTGTTGTTAACCAATATGATGATTTCTCAAGTGTCTCATATTTTTTTGGCTTTGCTGGATCATGTAGGCTGTAGCTATAAGGTATTTCATGTTTATCGAAAAGCAAATCAATGTGTTGATAATTTGACTAATCTGGACCAAAATGGGTGTTTGAACTCTTTGAATTACCCAAGTCTCCACCTTCTATTAAGCTCTAATTAGCTTATAATTGTAGGTGTATAGCTTTCCCTCTTTCGGTTCCTTAGCATTGGTCTTTATTTCAACTTTGCATCAACAACAAAAAAAGTAGAGGATGTTATATATGTAGTAAACCAATTGAACTTGAAAGGTTCATTTTATCATCAACCTGTAAACGATTTGATACAAGTATACCAGCGGAACTTGAAAGGTTCGATTTATCATCTAGCTGCAGTATGTCTAGAATGATTTAAATGTGCCCATTTAAAGGGTTAACATTGCTTCTAAGTAATTTGCTAGTGCAGAAACAGTTGTTTTGTTTTAGGCATCCATCTAAATTAGAACTTTTGTTTACTTTTGCAATGAACTGTCAGAATTACGAATTTAAGGTTGCAAGAAAGTCCTTAAGCCACCGTACACTTGCATGACATGCTTTATTAACTTATATTAACACACTGAATAGGATGTCAAGCAACATTCCTAGTTCGCATAACATGAAGACACGACCGAAAATTCAGGACTAATACAACAACTATTATGAGCAAACTATACATAATATAACCGAGTAAAAGCCATAATTGATTAATGTTCTAATTGTTGGATTGGCGCAACTCGGGACGAACAAAATCTGCATCAGGTGGCACAGAAATGTCTAATGTAGGTCTCAGTTCAGCACAAACTTCAATGGCACCATGAACAGGGTCTGTTATGAAGTTGCTAATTAGGTCCCGGTTAATAGGCGCACCATTGTCCACTTCCACAAAGGTCTGCTGGGTAAGGATGTAATCAAATCGTGGAGCCCATTTCCTCGAGCCCAACCTAGCCGTGGTTGAACAGTTATCAACCATGAAGGAAACACCACGAGCATGCATGAAAGGATTCAAAGAATCAACAGACTCAATAACACTCTCGTTAATGATTTCAGAGTAAGAATGACCTTTCCTTCTCAGGATCTCAATCTGGAAATTTTGTAATCACAAATTAAAACAAAAGTTAATTTTATGCTCAAATTATTACCTACCAAAAAAGTTAAAGAAATATCATCCTTTGCCACCAGTAATTGCCTAGTCAGTCCCAAATTTGAAAGTGAACAATACCTGGGCCATCATCAATGCTACAAAGACACCAGCAGTAAAAGGACATAATGGGCCTTGATCACCTGCTGGTCTTGTAGATCGAACACGCTCGCCAACCTTCCACATGCGAGTCTGGTCAATTTTACCCATGGGAAATGCAGGCAGGCCCTCTTTCTCCTGCAAAAAGACAAGTACAAATTAAAGGTCGCTGTCATGCTGATTATTATACACAGCAAATAAACATGCCCTTACATAAAAACGACGCCCAGCCAGAACAACACTACGAATCTCACTGCCACTGGCTACATCCTCATAGCACTCATACAAAATTTCCATGCAGGGATAATACGAAGCACTATAAGCTTTCTCAAATTCCTTTTTCCCATCTTCAGATAAAGCATTGTACACAGCTAGCATGCCCTATCCAAATAAAAAGTGCAAGAGATTATGTCAGAACTCCAGAGTATCACAGAAGCAGCACATGTTTTAGGGTTTACTGGAGGGAGGGTCCATAAGAAAATAATTTTATGCTAGATGATCATGAAAATACAACCTTAGTTGAGATGGTTTTAGATATAATTCCTGTTATACTCTCAACGGTGTTTTTATAAGCCAGATCTTCAGCCATTCCACTTTCAGTATATCTCCTAAATAAGGATTCCACAATTCCATGGACAGCACCAAGTAAAATGCCTAATATTCACAAAAGCAGTAATTACAAATTAAGTCTTCAATGACAACAAAAAAACATTGCAGAAATTCCTCACCTCTCTCCCCAAAGATATCGCTCTTATATTCCTGCTCCAAGGTAGTGGCAAACGTGAATGGAGAACCAAGAGCAACAGACCACCCTAAAGCAACATTAGTAGCTCTTCCATCCACATCCTGGACACAAAAATAATCATCCCAAGCAAAATAAGTCAACCAGTCAACATAGGAGCTGGAGACCCACAATAGAAGTAAATTATGGAGAGGATGAGGGGGAGAAAATGATAAATTACTTGGTGGACTGCAAAACTTGAATTAATTCCAGCCCCATTTATCTCTTTGCCTTGGACATACAGCCTCCTCACTGATGGACCCATACCTTTTGGGCAAACAGCAATTACACTAATGTTCTTTGGAAAATCAAGTCCCAACGATTGTAAATGCCCAAGAAGAAATCCATGGGACAGCCCAAGTATGCTGTTTGGCTTCATGTGGGAAAATATTTTTTCATAATTATCTGCCTGCATAATAAATAAAAATATTAGAACTGTTAGAATATTAGAAAATATCTTATCATATCTATTATGCTATATTAGAGTATCTTGAATTATTTCCTAAGATCAACTTATAATCACAGAGATATTTTATAATATCTCTCATTATTAATTTATTATTATGATTTGTTCGTGTTTTAAGATTGAGTTTATGTTTCTCTATAAATAGATATTAGTATTGAGTCTTTTGTAATCAAGATGGCATAAAACTATTATCAATAATATTGAAATCCTTATTATTTTCTCTCCTCCTTTTCTCTAAAATCCCACAACTTCGACAATAACTTTCTATATTGGAGACAAGAGTGAGATCAAAAAATTGTTAGAAAACTGCAAAATGGCAACATGAGTCTGTGACATATTTAGTCACTTGTATTGACAAAAATTTATTTGAATCATATGGTAGTGTAAGCTGGTGTTAGCAAGCTGTAAGTTTATGGTAACAGGGAAAACAGCAGCAACAATAAATTGACGGTATTACAGGCAATTTCCAATGGGTTGTGGAAATAGAAGTGGACAGGATGGTAGAATAGCATTGGTACCAGCAGCACTTACAGCTAAAAACTTAATTCCACAAGGAAACAACATCTGGATACCGATTATAATTTTGCTGAAACTAACCCAGAAATTTTCCAAATTATGCATCAAACAGTAATTTTGAGAAAACTTGTGATTTTACCATCCATATAGGTAAATTAATAATCAGAAATATGCATTATTGTTATCAATGCAAATATCATAATATGTATCATCACACAGTTTGGTATCACACAAACCATTGATCAAAAGTGTTAACAACACATAAACAACGAGAGATGAATCAAAATATAAAAACAGGCATACTGAACAATATATTAATTAAAATAAGATTTGATATTCCAGGATTGATTAACCTGAGCGGAATCAGAAATCAACAACAACACAAGATCACTGCTCGATACAGTTTCCCATATATCACCTAGAGTCCCATTTTCTTCAGAAAACCCAGCAGCTCTAGCTTCAGCAAAGGAACTAGAACCTTTCCTCAATCCAACCTACAAAAAGACAAACATGTTTCAACATCATACCACTAAAAAAACAATTACACCATATACACATTACAATATAAAATACAGTGACACTTGACCAACCAACAAAACTAGAACCAAAATCACACCTTAACAACAATATCAGACTTTGCTTCAGCAAGTGAGTCCCTTAGATTTTGAGCCTGAGCAGGTCCCTGGTAATTACAGTGCCAAATTAACAATCATATAAAACATAGAAGTTTTGTTACTAAAACTAAAAGAAATATTAAGTCATAACATTTTAAAAATTAAAATATATAGTTTTCATTTAATATGTTAAACATTAATTTCATAGCAATGAAATGAATCACCTGTGATCCCCACCCGATAACACCAATCTGCTTAATCCCTTTGAAAGCATCTGGTAACAAATGGAACAAATCCCTGCCACCTCTTACGATAAACTGCAATTAATTTAAACAATAATTAAAAAAAGTTTAACGTTCAAAATTTGGAAAATGCGATAAAGCTTAGAAGCAACTAGAGAGAGAGAGTGGTGACAGAAAACCTCGTCGTGTCCGGCGAGGTTGACTTTTTCCTTCTTGAAAAGGGACGTGTCGAAATTGAGTGACTCCGGGAGTGTTATCGCCGGCGCTGACACCATGCGAGCGGCGAGAGCTGAGCCAGTGCTTCGGCGATGAGTTAGGGTTTTGAAGCCGAGTTTTGGAAACGAAGATTGTAGTGCGAGACTAGTAGTGGTGAAGCTTCTGGTAGTGATCGGTTTAAGTAGGATTTCAGAGGTGGTGGAGATAGCTCGATAAGATGACGTAGTAGTCGCCATTGCCGGAGGAAGAAGAAGTTGCAGCAAGTATTGGGAAATGGAAGAGAGGCAAATGAGAGTGAGCAACTAGGGGTGTGTGCTAACGTGCGCTGTATTAGGTGAGAGAAAGTAATCTTTTGAATTTTTGGATTTTATTTTCACCTTTTTAGACTGTCGAGTTACTGGTTTCCCCTTATATTTATTTATATTTTGTTCTGGGAAAAAGACAATGACATAATAAAGGTGGATGATATATGGAGAAAAATATTTGATGAGAAAGAAAATAAAGGACAAAAACAAGTAAAAAACGAATTCTTTGGGAATATACGCTCAATAGCATTGAAAGAACAAGAACACGATGACTAAGAGTAAATGAATACATATTTAAAATGATTAAGAAAGAATTATGTGAGATTTTTTTAAATTAAATATTGTATTCATTCAAATTGATATATATTCAATCGAAAATATTATAATTTAAATTCGTTAAAAAAAATAATATACAAATAAACTCATATCACTCTTATTAATACCATAAAACTGTAAAATATTACAAAAGTGATAAAGTCTATAACTATGAAATAAGTGAAATGTTCAGAATATTTATTATGTCTTTAGTGATGTAAGATAGACGACATAAAAGTCATTAATTAAATTTAAATTTGATCGAAATTGATTTTTAAATTTGAACTAAATAACATCGTAATAAACAAAACTTCAACGAACAAATGCAACGTTACACTAAGACAACGAAATCACACACAAAATAAAGAAGAAAAAAAATTTAAATGTGTGTATAAATCAGTTATTCAAACAAAATAGAGTAAAAACAATCTAGAAATGTAATTTCAAACCAAAGTCAATCATAAATCACATTTATTTGGTGAAGAAAGGAATTGCCGATCAAAAGGATGAATAAAAGTTTCATTGCAAGTCTCTGAACTTCTTTATAACAACAACTATATGAGCATATGGATCACAAATAACATATTTATTTCCAAGCCAAATTCAATCTCAAATCACAACCATAACCATAAGTTAGTATTTTTTTTAATCGAAGTCTACTTTTGCAATGTTTTGAGTTCAAATCCAAAATAAAAGGTTCAATCTAGCAACATCAACATCTGTTAGTTAAGTTATATCAATTTAACGTCGTAAATATGCTTTATATTATTGATAAAAATAACATTTTATTTAAAATGATTTATAATTTTATAATTTTATTAATATAATATTTTAATTTATTTCATAATTAATTAAATATATAAAAAGATAAATCAAAATTAATTTGTGCTTCGCATAGAGTTTATTTTAATAAATGAAGGGTGAACATCTGCTATTGCTAACCATTGTATAGTAGTGTGGGTGAATGGAATACCAATAGGTCACTTAACGAATATGAAAATATTTTGGTTGGGATATGTGTACAAACTCAAATTGATAAACTTGTGAGGGAGTTGAACATTCTACCGGAGTATTAAGAGAGAATATGATTTGTACTTAAGTAAGTGGATTTGCATTTGCTTAATTCCCTTGTATATACAATAGTGTGAAGCCTTCTAAATTGTTGAGAAAGATTAATATATTTGTTAGACACTAAGTACGATAAATAATGTACTTTTCTAATTCTTTTTGTGCTTGTATGTTAGGTTCTCTTTTGTAATTCATTGTGACTGGTGTATTGCTATTATACTTTGCATCAAATTATAGTGAATTCACTCAAGCACAGATGTTAGAAATTAAATATGATCATACTATTACCATTGTACTCTAAAAGTTGGTATCTTCAAAATATCAAAAGAGATATTTTTACTCTATAATCCCTACAACAATGGCGAACGATCATCATAGAAGAAATACGTAGCAAAAGATGAAACACAAGGGAGGAATTATACATCGAGGTAAAGAAAAAAAAAATTATTGTTAAACTTTAATAACCACTTAGACAAAAGTTTTATAATATAATACACAACGGCAAAATGATATAAAACAAAAATTATAGTGAAAAATAAAGTTGAAGTGGAAGTCTAATTTTAAAGCTTAGATAAAATTGCAATAAAAAATATAAGATATGAGATTGAAGACTCAAACGTGAAATCAAACACGTAACATACGATTTATTTCTTATTTGTCTCGGTGGAAAGTTGTGAGGACCACCACAAGTAGGATTAAGATAAGCTAGAGAAATAGAAAACATTTATGCCATTATATTACTATAAGAAGATAAAAAAATAAAGTTGTGTGAATCTCTGAATGAGTTTGTTCAAATACAACTGCTATCTAGCATTTATATCACCATCATTGACGTGGCTAATGGATTACTATTCTATTGTCAAAGGAAAATGATTGGCATAAGACTAATTAGCTTATTAAAAAAGTGATTAGGTGACTCTTTAGGCTAAAGGGTGCCATTTAAAATTGGCCTTTGCCTAACTTATAAAACCTAGATTTAATAATTACAAAAATATTAAATACATTTCCCACAAATTATATATGGTTGGAGATTGACAAAATTACATTAAATCATTGGGATTTTGTCAATTTTAATATAAAATTAAATATGCATTCAATCTGTTAACAATTGAATTGAATAAAAAATCAATAAGATTTCTAGATGTTGGTTCAACTACTTAATAGCTTAAACCATAATAAATTAGCGATTAAATTGTCTAAATAACCAAATTTTAGATGATAATAATTTACAATTATATCAATTAAATGGTTGGATTTAGTTAAATTCAAAGTTTTAAAATATTAGTATGCAGATGAGACACGGAAACTGAAATTGTGGCAATTACTAGAATTATCAATTTCGAAAAAGAAAATCAATTTAGATATCACAAGAAATACCTACTACTGCAAAATGCTAATGCAGTTCTATATTTGTGTGAACCTAAAACCATTGAGTTAATGGCAAACAATGAATAAGAATTTATTTAGACTGATACAAAAGATTCCCTTCACAATGTGGTAAAATATGTGGTACTTGTCATTATTCAGCACCATAAATGAAGCACCACTCGTGAGGGTTGTTTTTATATGTTGCATTGTTTCTATATGGACAAATATATTGTTCAATTCCAAAAAGGCTAATTTGGTGATATTAATTACGACAAATTTATCATCAGCACTCTGCACTCGAGAGATAGTTTGACTTCAAGACTCATTTGAGTTTTTATTGGATAGTATTTTTATTTTTTTTTTACCATGTGTTAGTTTATAATGAGAGTAAAGTTTTGAAATATAAAATTAAAATCTAATTATGGACCACTAATTAGTTGAGTAGAACTATTCCAGTACCGTTGGACGATCTTCTACTAAAATTTGTGAATAATTTGATCCTTTTCTTTGTCTATTGATATTTTTTTTGACAAGGTATGTGAGATGGTTTCATATAAAGATAACATTAGTATTTTTGCACCATATAGTATTTAAGGAAAGCTAATGATTACTATTCACATAAATGTCATAGGTGACAAATACCTTTTTTACTCAAAAAAGTATTTCGTTGAAAAAATCTTTATTTAAATTTTTAAAATAGTATAGCGAGATTAATGAGAATTTTAAATATTATTTAAAAATTATTAAATTATAATCTTTAATACAATATTCTCTTATCAAACATATTCAAATTCAATCCAACATATATAATTTATTGGCCAGCAAAAAAAAACTTATTGACATTATACTTCTATTTAGAACATCTCATAAATTT
>JBBPBR010000001.1:48877504-48891111 GCA_037974775.1 Cicer pinnatifidum | reverse complement strand
CAAAAAACTTTTAATTTAATTTTAAGAAATAAAATTTGCAAAATTCTTTGATAAAAAATAATTTAATTTTTTTTTTCAATATTTTTGAAGAAACATATCTAAAATTTTTCAAATTTTTTTTTTTTGAATTTTCTAGAAAATAATGTCAATTGATAAAATATTAGATCAATAAATTCCCTCAATTAGGTCCACCAAGAATTTTGGAAAATAACATCGCCCTAAATTAAATTGTACCAGCAATAGTAGTATGAGTATCCATTCATTTTGGCCTTTTAGACTTGAAGAAAGAATTGAGAATATATATATATATATATATATATATATATATATATATATATATATATATATATATATATATAATTTTTCAATTTAGACATTAATCCCTTCCAAATGGACCACTTGACACCGATGGCCTAATTGAGATGCAGTCCTCTACTAGCACGACTTTCAGTAAACTACAAAAGTGTCACAAATATTCCATGGCACTTTTCATTTACATTGAATCTAGAGTCAATAAATGACATCAGTTGAAAGAAATTAAGTGATGAAATTTGTCAAGTAGATAAGTTACTTTGACAGGTAGAAAAATAGTAAAAGAATTAATTTTCTTTGAATTATTTTGCAGGATTATGGTCTCCAATTATTTCTATACCGCACACCATATTTGGTAGACCTTGACCGTGAGAACGTTGGGAGAGTTCTAAAGTTGGACTCAATAAAGAGTGGTGATGCATGGAGAGGAATGGATGTGTTGGTTTTCAACACGTGGCATTGGTGGACCCACACCGGGAATGCTCAACCGTAGGATCTAATATTTTACATCATCATCATGATGATTATAATCCATTTTATTAAAGTTGTGATCTGATTAATAATTGGTGTTTGTTGACATTTGAATGCAGGTGGGATTATATTGAAGAGGGTAACAAATTGTACAAAGATATGAACCGTTTCATTGCTTTCTACAAAGGTTTGACAACTTGGGCTAGATGGGTTAACATTAATGTAAATCCAACCCAAACCAAGGTCTTCTTTTTAGGAATTTCACCCGTGCATTACGAGTAAGTTTCTTTACTTACTTCAATCCAATTCACTAATCTTCATCTAAATTGTATTAACTAAATTAATTAATGTTGGTTTAGGGGGAGGGATTGGAACCAACCAGCAAAATCATGCATGAGTGAGACACAACCATTCTTTGGTTCAAAGTACCCAGCAGGTACACCAATGGCTTGGATTGTGGTGAATAAAGTGTTGAGCAGGTTAAAGAAGCCAGTGTTTTTTCTAGATGTCACAACACTTTCACAATACAGAAAAGATGCACACCCTGAAGGTTATAGTGGTGTTATGCCAACTGATTGTAGTCATTGGTGTCTTCCTGGACTTCCTGATACTTGGAATGTGCTTCTTCATGCTTCTCTTTTTTCTTCAAATTGATTCAAGATCTTCTTAATTCTAAACTATATTATATGTTTCTTACTCCAATTTAATTACTCCTTTTGCTCTTCAATATAAGAGAAAAATTCATTAACTAAAATTGATGTATTTTGTCAAAATTTTAGATCAATTACATCAATTTTTTTCTAAACAATTTTCTCTTATATTTACGACGGGAGGAAGTATTAAGAGGAAAACACATTGTTTTTCTACCATAGAAATTTATTTAATTTGGCATTTTGAGTTGTTGAAATTGGACAATAAAAGGGGTGATGCTCCTTATTGTAAATTTATTTTTCATATTATTTTGGCAGAAACCTGCCTTGATTGTACCAAATACACTCATTGGAATATATTGAAATTAAAGTACTTTGCAAAGAACTTTCCTTTGGAATAACGTGCTGATGGATTGTTTTGAGTTCCTTTTTTTAAAAGCAAAAGATTTGAAAAGTGGAGAATATCATCCCACTTTGCAAACTAGTACAATTTAAGCATCATGCATGATCTTTATATTACAAGGGGAGAGAATAAGGCATTAATTGGCTTCTCAAACTTGGTTGAGTACATGACTTAGTTTTTAGATTTTCATTCATTTCTTCCAACCTTTCTGTTTCAGCTAAAAGATTCCTACTTTCTCTAAAGAAGGTGTATTAGAAATATAATAAGAAGTCTATTAATAACAAATTAGTTAAAACATCTCTAAATCTCTAATAAAGTGTTTATGTCTCTTTTTTTTTTCCCTCAAATTTTATTTACTAGAGATAACTATGTTCGAAACATTACAAAATTAAATATAAATATCTTTTTAAGTTATGATTTTCGAAATTGGACAAATTGTATTAGTCTAAACTCAAACCATTTGGTTGTTTGAGTGTTTTTTATTTGAAAAGATTTTAGTGACAACCAAGTTTTAGTTAAAACATCTCTAAATCCACATACCTTCAACATTGTGAAAAAGAAATAGTGTAAGTCAAGTTTGAAGAGAAATAGTGTAAGTCAAAGTATGCTAACACATCATAACTCTACATAACTTTTAATGATTTGAGTTGCATATGGAGAATCTACGAGCATACGTCTTTAATGTCTTGATTTAACTATTAACATGATCACAAATGTGTCTTTTCTAAAAATCTTTTACATCAGAAAGTTCAACACAATTAAACAAGTATAATATTTAATAAATGTTAAGAGAAAAATAAGGATTTCATATAGAGATTGAAATAAGTCATGCCAGGTTTTGAAAGGTCTGAATCTCATCTATAATTAATTTTTGAAGTAGATTAACGATCTATCATAGACTTTTTTTTTCTAGTCTGATCTCATATTTTTACAAGTTAGGTCTGACCTAAAAATCTATTTAAAAGTCTTATTTACATTAAAATATTTAAATGTTATATATATATATTTTTAAATAGATTAAACTATGCTTTTATATAAAACGGAAACTAATAAAATTATAATCAAATCTAATAAAATAATAACTAATAAGTATGTACTGCAACAACCTTCTATCCCATATCAAGCTACATGTTATATTCATATCAATTTACATCATATTCAATCAATACTACATGATACTCTTCACATACTAATACCAATGTACATATTTATATATATTAAAAAAAATGATTTTTTAACAAAATAATTTTTAAAAAATCTGAAACAAACACTAGGCATGGCAACGGGGCGGGGCAGGGGCGGATTTCACCTCCTCCACACCCGCATCCGACTAGTCGGGGAAAACCCGCACCCGCCCCATTTCATAACGGATGTAAAATTTAAGCACTCATCTCCGCCCGCAACGGGTCTCATGTTTCCCCACCCGTACTCGCACCCACTCATATATATAAAATTATAAATTTAAAAATCATATTTATTATAATAAAATAATAATTATTAAATAATAATAAAATTAAAAAATATTTTATATAGAGATAAAATTATAATTTTTAATATTTAAAAAAATATTAAATATATTAAATATGTATATGTATATAAAATTTACAAAATTACAATAATAATATTTTCGGGGCGGGTGCGGGTGCGGGGTGAATATCACCACCCCCAAACCCGCCCCCGGATTTTAATGCCGGGAAAATCCGCACCCGCATCCAATTAAAGCGGGTTTTCTCCGCCCCAAATCAAGCGGGTTCGGGTGGGTACCTGCGGGTGCGGATTGTATTGTCATCCCTAACAAACACCCTTTAAATCCTAAAATATAATTTTTGATTTAAGAGAATAGGTTTTTTTTCCTAAAACAAACGCATCCATTATTATCTCTCAAACAAATATGGAACCAGTGATTGCCTAATTGAACAACTATCAATATAAAACGAATACCGAATATGGAACAACTACTTGAGTTATTGTCGAATTGATAGACTTTAAAATAAAAAATAATATTATTATTAAATAATAAAATATATATAGGTCGGCCTATTAGACTTAATAACATTTTTTATAAGTCTGAATCCGACTTATTTAAATAAATAGACTTTAAAAATAGTCTAAACCTAACTTTTTTATTGGAGATGTCAGACCAGGCTATAAATAGGTCAGACCATAGGCATCTAACAGACGACCTATCTTATTTTCATCCCTAATTTTATATGTTTGAGGTCTAACATGAATAATATACAATAATGATATTAGTCCAACAGTTATGCAAAGTCAGTTTACACGATTGTCGAATACAAATCAATTATCTTGTTAGTGTATATTTAAATTATACATTTGTTTTAAAAAAAATATTTCTTATATTTTAATTTTTATTAGATATTAGTGTTTACACTATAATCCATATTCTTTTTTCTTTAATGATATTTGTACATTCTAAATTTTAGAACATTTATTCAACATTGTTTTTGTTATTATCATTACATATTATATCCTATCTATTTATTATATAATTTTCTAGTTTTCTCTTATAAAATATTATTTGGATATATAAATGTCCAAATAACATTTTTTTTAAGGGTGAATTTCGGTGAAAGGAGTAATGAAAGAGATAAAGTAAAGGAGTTTTGTAATTAAAATATCAACCATCTAATTTTTTATTTTGTTTTTTTGAAATGAACAATTTTATCTGAAAAAGAATAATTGATGTATACTTAAATACTTTATTTACATTTTGAGAAAAAGATAAATTAAAATAATGATATATAAATGTAGTATATTAATGATATAATAAGAGAAAATGTTAATATTAATAAGACGATTGACCGACCTTTCGACAAATCCGAAGGAAGGGGGTGTAAGTAGCAGTCCCCTAGAAAGAATCATGGCAAATGTTTGGGCTTACATAATCCATTTGACAAATGAACAGTATCGTTAGTTGTTAAGAAATAGATGGTGGCAGCAAAGCAAATGAATATTCCGGATTGGGGGAAGACACGTGTTTCCATTTGCATTTAAACGATACTCATACGAGTCGTTCCTTCAACATCCCATGTGTCCCAAACATTTAATTAAAAATGTCTTGTTCATTTTCATTTCACCGTCGATGAATCACCTTGACACGTGTCATTACTAACCATACCACATGTCCTCTCCCATGCAAACTCGTCCACCACCAACCTCTTCAAACCGCCAATCCCATTCTCCTTTTATATCACTTTCTCATTCTCATGCATATCATATCATATCATATACACACTCTACCAACTTTATTGCAATTCAAATATCACAAAACACTCAATTTACCTTAAACATCACCCATGGCCTCTGAACAATTGTCCCGCAAAGATATCATCACCACAACCGATAGAGAGGTTCGCGTCGAAAAAGACAAAGTCCCTAAGATCGCCACTCACTTCGAACACCTTTCTGTCAAAGACAAAGAACCTCCACATGGAACCGTAGATACTTCCCAACAAACTGAAATCAACAAAGACCATGCAGGGAAAGCTATTGGAGACATTGGTGGAACAGGAAAAACAAGAGAAACTCACGAACTCGGTTCCAATTTTGACTCTCTCTCTCATCGCAACAACAAAGACAGAGGAGAAGAACGTTTTGGTGCTGTTCGTGATGTGGGAAACATGGAAATGGAATCAAAAGGGAATAATAAGAGTTTAGGAGATAGAGAACAACTCGATAAAAGAACAAAAGTTGTTTCTGGAACACCACATCACAATAAACCAACAAAAACAGAGTTCGGAACAGGACAAGTTGTAGCAGAGAGAGCAACAAAAGGTGAACAAAAATTTGGTTCAATAAGTGAGAAAAATGCTGCCGAACAAAGACAGAGAGAAAGAGCAAGAGAAGCCAAAGAAGAAGAAGAGAAAAGATCAACATTGGAAGAGATATCAAAGTATAGAAACCAAGCACAAGAGAATGCAATGGAAGCGATTTCAGGAGCCCAAGAGAGATATGAAGAAGCTAAAAAACCAACAAATACAACACAAACGGCACAAGCGAAAGAAGCAACAAAAGACACTGTTTCATGTGCTGCAAAAACTGCGGCAGAGAAAGCAGCAGAAGCGAAAAACGCAACTATTGAAAAAAGCCAGCAAGGTTATGAAGCAACGAAGGACACGGTTTCAAGTGCTGCGAAAACTGCGGCGGAGAAAGCAGCACAGGCGAAAAATGCAACCATTGAAAAGGGTCAGCAAGGTTATGAAGCAACAAAGGACACAGTTTCGAGTGTTGCAAAAACTGCGGCGGAATACGCTTCTCCTGTGGCGGAGAAAGCAAAGACTGTGGTAGTGGATTTGAAGGATAAGGCGACAGCGGCAGGGTGGACGGCGGCGCATTATTCGACGCAGTTAACGGTGGATGGAACGAAGGCTGCGGCGAATGTTGTTGAGGGAGCGGCTAGGTATGCTGCACCTAAGGCGGCTGAGCTTGCGGCTAAGTCTGTGGATGTTGTGAAAGGTTTGGCTGCTTCTGCTGGTGAGTCTGCTAAGGAGTTTACTGCTAGGAAGAAGGAGGAATCATGGAGAGAATATGAAGCCAAAAGGTCTTCTCAACCTCTTCAGGTTTTTTTCTCATCTTATTTATGTTTCCTTTCCTTCCTTAAACTTTTAATTTCTTGTTGCATCAAGTTTCTTTCTTTAGCTTTAACATCAACAAGTGAGTTCAATAACTTAATATTGTTTAATATTATTCACAGTCACAAAAACGTTATTATGAATTTGAGAGATTTTCATAGTACAAATAACCTATACTATAATATTGTTGAAGACTACTTTTAACTTCACACTGAAAATTGTGGCTTTGAATTTAGGAAGGTGAATATATACCAACATCAGAAGGTATTGGCGAAAATGTGACCAACTATACACAAAAAATGGTACCAACTGGTGAAAGAATTCAAGCACAAGGTCCTGGTAATCAAGTTGATCAGGGGAGAGGAAGCAATGTGGTATCAAGCATTGGTGAAACTGTTGGAAAACTTGGTGAGAAAGTGAAGAAACCAATTGAAAACATGATTTCTTCTGGTGAAGAAAAAAATCTGGAAAGCACAGAACAAGGAAAGGGAGGAAGTAATGTATTAGGAGCTGTGAAAGAAACTGTGAGTGACATTGGAAACAACGTGATTAAATCAGGAGATAATAAAGTTGTAGAACGTGGTGTAACTCAAGAGAGTCAAGGTGGTGTTTTGGATGCTATTGGTGAAACTATAGCTGAGATTGCACATACAACTAAAGTTATTGTTGTTGGTGAAGGTGATGAAGAAGTAAAACAAGAAAAAGTGTCAATGAAGAATATTGGGTCAGAGTCTCACTCAAAAAATGATAATGCCAAACATGAAGCTTATCAATCACCAAAGAGTATTTAATTACATTACAGTGTGTTTTGTTTGATGGAGGAAGTTTAGTAATGTGTTGAAGTTTTCCATGTTTTTTAGTTTTGTTTTTATGGAGTTGTGAATAAATTGCAATCTCTTACTAGAGATTGTAAAAAATAGTAAATATATAGATATGCTAAAAGTTTTTGTATGTCATGTTGTTGTAACTAAACAAGTGCTGTTTCATCCTTGCAATTCTATGCATTTGGAGTGTAATAATAATATACTTCTATTTATTATTATTAGTCTTCTACTCCTAATATTAATTAACTAAGGATGGCATCTCCTATAATTCATCATTACATCATATGTTTTATTAGCATGATTAAGGAGTATCTTTTTATCTAGCACAAAAGTCAATCCTCATTAAAATAACATGCAATTATAAGATTAACGTGCACAACATATATTCTGGAAAAGAATTTTAAAAAAAGTTAAAAGAGATAAAGAGAATAAGATGAGTAATAATCTATCTATCTATTACTAACAAGAAAATTGTATTTTGATACGTATCAACTTTATTTAATGAACACTTAGCATTATCTATTTACCAAGTGTTACAATACTAGTTACTACTACTAGTTTACAATACTAAGTTTCTAATTTATAAAAAAATTTACTTGGCTTACAATATTTTTTGTTATGATCAATTCAAGAGTCCCAAACAGGTCCAAAAGCAGGAATCTTAGCCTTGTTACAAGCTCTAACAACATCTCTACTACCTTCAGGATTACTAGTAACAATAACAACTTCAACATTCCAATGAATAGCAGCATTCACACTCATCTCAGCCACATTAGGCCTACCAGAAACAGCAGTATCATGAACAATGACTTTCTCTTTTGAATATCTACCAACCAAATCTGTTATTTCCTTTCCAAAGTTCATTTCAATATCCTTAGCAACCCAAATCAAACACACATCAGCTTTTGTTGGCTGCAAAAGAAATGATAAGAAAACACAAATTCCAGAACCTGTTGCTACTAACAACACTTTTTGATACAAGTTTATTAGGTAAGGTAAGCCAGCAAAATGAACTGAACGAATCCAAAGATGTTTAGGAGGTGATGAAACTAATGATTTTGTAAAATCACCAACTGCACCAGCTAGTATAATGTGTTCTTTTTTACCATCTGATATGATTCCAAATGCATGCCATTCAGATAATGGTGATGGACTAATTCTACCTAGTAAACCTGGTTTAACACCACCTTCAAATTTAATTATTGAAGCATGATTTGAAGGTGCTGTGACACTAACTTGTACCCTTCTAATACTTAACCAAGGAATCATAATTAGAATTGTGATAAATAAAGTTAACCAACACTCTTGTGTTTTAACCATCTTTTTAATGGTTAAATGATAGGTTTTTGAAGTAGGATCATAACTTATGGTTAGAAGAATGAATAACCATAGAAGAATAAGAGCCATCCAACCGGAGAAACGGTGGATTCGCTCGAAAATGTTGTGATGGAGATGGCGAATAATCGGAAAAGCTGCAAGTGAAGAAAGTGAAATGAGTGAGAGGATAGTGAATGCAACACCAAGAATCTCAGGTGAAGTGTTTTTGTCATTGTTTTTTATAGTGAGAACAAGAGAATAAACAAGCCATGCTATGGAAGAAACACCACAACTACTATGAATTCCTCCAATACTTTGAAGAAATGAAGTTGTTGCTGTTTTTATTTTAAGAGGAACACAAATTTTTCCAATAGTTTTCACAGTAAACCAGAAAACAACTCTTAAAACCGCCTCGCTTCGACAGAGCGTTAGAGCTAAAATGTTACCAATGGAGAAAAGTGTGGCTCTTGATTTAGCATAAGGAAAATGCCCTGTAGCTGAAAGAGCAAGTGCTATCATATTCAAGGTTATGCAAACCAAGAATAGTCCTTTGTAAACTGTGAAACCTTGATCTAGCAGAATAATCGACAACCTCGAATTCCTCGGTGATGGATCGGGTTTTTGAAGTAGTTTCTGTTGTTTAACACTATTAGCTTTTTCTTGGTTTTCTATGTCTTGAAATTCGGCTAGAAACTCTAGCTCGACATCATCAGCATCAATGTTTATGTCGCAGAAGTGACTACTAGCTCGGCTTCGAGTTGGACTAGTGATTATATGAGCTTGAGATTGAGGTAGAATTTTGAAAGAATTGTTTCTAGTCCATGGAATCCAAAGCCATGTTCCAGTTGTTCTCTCTGGCTTTGTTGGTGATTCAACTGCAAAAGGGTTGCTTCTGTTTGAATTGATCTCGAATGAGACGCCTCGGCAACTCGAAAATCTTGCTATCTTCATTTCTGTGTCTTCCATTTTCAAATATTGATTGATAGTGTACTCTTTGATGAGTTTCAATGTTCATAATACAATGATAATGTTGATATATAGTTGAAATCCATATGCAGGTTACATGTTATAGTAGTTCTTAGACAAGACAAGGAAGAAATTTGAAGAATATAATGTGAAAAAGGTTTTTTATGTATAGCAGATATCATACGTCTATTCTATAACTGTATAAAATATTAAATGAGACATGTAGAACTAGTTAATATAAGACCAACTATTAGTGAATTCAATACTAAAATGAGGAGCATATTCCAAAGTCAAATCATTTAATTAGGTCATTATATCAGTTATTCATACTATAGTAAAGAGAATATACTATATATAGTTCATCAATTAGCTGTTGTATGTTATTTACAGTACTCTTTGGAAATGGAAAATTATATAACTTGTTACGTAAGTTAACTTATATTAATTATTGGGAGTAAATTCAAAATTTTAAAATGTAAAATTTCAATGCATGAAAAAAATGGATGAATATTCTAAGCTCTTAGAATTTGACTATTGTACATACAAATTCAACTTTAAAGAATAAATTGAGAGTTTCTCAAGGCCATTATGGAGATTAAATGACATTCTTTAATTTTTTTTTAAAGAAATTACACTCTTCACCTATAAATAAAGAGACATTTGAAGAGGTAAAGTATATTCAAATTTGGGTGATCATGAGACGAGTTGAAAAAATCTCCATCTTGGTAGATCATACGGAGAGTTGAGGTATTCTCAATCATGTCTAGTGAAAAAAAAGAGTATGGGGTGATCATTTGTTCTGTGAGATGTGAGTTTTATCATTTCTTGCAACTCTTAGGGTCTGTTTGGTTCAACGGATGGAAGAAAATATATTTTTATGAAGGGGAGGGGAGAAAAGGGAAGTTGATACATCTTTGGTTCAAAATAGGAGAGGAGAGAGGAAATATAAAATATTTTAAATAGTTTTGTGTTTGATTAAGAGAATGTGATGGATTTTAAATGATTTATTAGTTGTATTGAGTCTATTCCTTCTATTCCTCTCCAAATCCTCCCAAAATGGAGGGAGAGCAAAATCAATTCAAGAATGGATTTTGCTCATCTCCCCTCCCCCTCTTAAAATTTAAATCAAAGAAAAAAACTTAAATATTTTACCTCCAAACCCCTCCAACTAAACAAACTATTAGAGTGAGATAGTATTGTAGAGTAATATACATATTGAGTTGGATTACAAATTGTTGTGATATCTTATTTGAGATGATAAATATAATTTTGTTGAGATGTTTTTGTAGATATAAGCAAGAGGTTCTGAACCACGTAAATCTTTTTGCGTTCTCTATCATTTTTTTGTGGTTTGTTATTGTGTGTTCATCAAAGTCCATTAGCGTGTGAGTTAACAATTTGTAATTGTAATATACTATGAATGAGTATTGTTCAAAACTCAAGTCACATATTTTGAGTACGATCCTTTTTGAGTCTTGTGCATAAGCTCTCATCGTTATGTTTATAATAATATGCATCATAGCGGATTGAGGAGTGAGGTTGTATAATGTCAAATACTCTTAATTTTATTTCCAAGTAATGTAAGATTTTTTGAGTTACAAGAACAATAGCTTTCCAATCGAGACAAAATAGCTAAAAGGTTATAGTTTAGGTCTCTACCTAGTGCGATAATGTTTTGACCTAAAGTCATATTTCTAAAATATTATCCACTTTGACTCTTGTATGTAAACTCTCAATACTTTATCATTAGTAAAAGGTGTATCACTAAGACGTCTCAATGAGATGAAATATGTATGTTTTGTTTATAAACTATTTTGATTTCGATTTTCAAACAACTTAAAACATTTTATTATTTCAACACATATTTATATCAATTGAATTATTTTATAATTCTAAATAAATAGTTTGAGTAGTAAGTAAAAGACACAAGTTTTAAATAAGAGAATTAGTAGTTAAATTTTTAAAACTAACATAATTTTATTTAACATGCGTCTATAAAAAAAATTGAATTTTTTATGAAATGTACACAATAAATTTTATTATACTTTTAAACGTCTTTCTTACCTGTAAAAGACTTTAAATGACTAGTTATTCATGATATCAACATGGTTTGATTGATTTAATTTGGTGATGCTAGTGGATATAAGAGGAAGAATAATAATGACACAGTTCGAAATCTTGATTTTAGTGGTTAATTTTTTTAATCATAAAAGACATTAGTGCTAAGTTGTAGGACAATTATAACATTAAATTATAACTCATAAAATCGTTTTAAAAAAATGGTATTTATTAACTAATCATAATTGATTCTAACAAAAAATGTTCGACTCTCACAATATATTTAATATTCAATATACTTCAAATATGATTATCTCCGATTAAAAAAATATACAAAAACCAAAAAAGAAGAAGAAGGGTATGTACTATATGAGTATATTTAGTTATACAATAAGTTTATAGTTTTTTTTAAAAAATAATATTGAGTTTATAGTTAATAAGATATCGGTTATTTGGAGTAATATTTTTATAGTGGAAATAAGCGCGTTGTTGTGTAGAGTATGGACAAGCATTAAGTTAATGTGAAAAAATGTAGAGGTAAGAGGGACCATGGTCAACTAATTGGTAGCATTTTGAACATTAATTATATTTCATTAAGATTCGGTTCTGTTAATAATATCAATTTGCACCCATTATACGTGCTAGGATATAAAGTATATTATATTTCCATTGAATAAACAATGGCACAACAACTGCACGTTCGAATGTGCCTGACCAAAATACTCAACTCTACTATATGATCAAATTCTTCACAAGTGAAAAACTTTAAAAAGGTTAATCAAGCAATTTCATTAATTGTTGGCAAATAAATTATTAGTTAATATTTTGTGTAAGAATTTAATTTAAATACATTTTAGTGTAAATAATTTTTATACTCTGAATTAGTTATAATTATTAAATTAATTATAATATTTAATTTTTATAATAATAATTATTAAAATTATTTATATGATTGATTATGAGGTGTTGATTGTATGAAAATATATATCATGGATGTGTCGACATAGTATAAAAATATATATTATTGCTGTATGAAAATTAAATTCTATACATAATTCATAACAAATTATAGACGGTATTATAATTATAGAAAATGTTTTCTCTTAACCAACTACAATTAATATCAAAGTCAAGTATGAACGTGTCAAAAATAAAAAGATTTTGTCTTCGTTTTCTTTTCTTTTAATTGGATAGTCTCTTATACTCTCAATCTCATCCACATTATGCATATTGTTACTAGTCAACATAATTAATTAATGGTTTAAATAATTTTCTCTATTTTCTTTATATTTACAAGATTCTCCTCCTTTGCATGTGGTCTAATAACTCGCAAACGCAATTTCTAGAGTCTTAAATAAATGTTTTAGTTTGAGCACGACTTCGTTAAATGAGGGGTGATGTGACTTTGGATTAAGAGTTACACCTCCAATTTTTGGTTTGGATTTTGGAACAAGTAAATATAATTTTATGTTTAATTACTTTTATAATATATTTAGCTGCTCAAAATAAATTTGTAAATTAAAAATTAAAAAGGTCAAAAATTATCATTTGATTAATGTATTTATTTATATTATTTTGACATTTTTAATTTCTACTACAACTTTAAATAAAACAATTTAAACAAAAAAAATTTGTCAAGACGTAATTTATAAATAAAATTAAAAATGTATTTTTTTGCAAATAATTTAGTTGTTTATAGTGAAAAAATATATTACTAGCCATTATAAGTTTAATAATGTATAAATTTGACTTCAAGCATATCGTCAAAAGTTAGTTTTCTAAATAGTTGTTGTTGATTTTTATTTTCTTTATTGCAGTTTTAATTTCTATTTTATAGAGATTAATTATTCTATGCACTTTGTTACACATACATCCAATCCAAAACATACAAAATTGATATTTATAGAGATATTGAGATCTACTCTAACAAAATGACATCATAAAATGATTTAATTGAATATACCTATAAAAAAATTTTACAACCGTTAATATATACAAATTAAATTCTAATTTT
>JBBPBR010000001.1:48861235-48873246 GCA_037974775.1 Cicer pinnatifidum | reverse complement strand
TTTATTATAAAATAACTTAAAAAATAATTTGATAATAATATAAATTATAAATTAATATCAAATTGTAAAATAATTTATAAATACATTATAAATAATTTTATAATTTATAAATTTATTATAAAATAATATTATTAAATAAAGAGCATTTATATCGATATTTATCAGTGATAGAAATTATTAAATAAATTTATTTTCTGTCAAATAGAAATTATATTTTTATTTTATAAAATATTACTAAAAAAATAGATTGACTGAAAGAAATTATAAATAGATTGACATTAATGAGTAATTGAATTTTTAACGTATAAATTATAAATAGGTTGACATTAATGAGTAATTGAATTTTTAACTTATAATATTAATTCCAAGGAGAGTGACATGTCAAAGAGCAAAAAAAAATTTCCCTAGTAACCGGGAGTGCGACCTCCTAAAGGAATTTCAAATATGTTTTTGTAATTATTTTTATATATTTTAAGTAATTTTTAAATAATAATAATACATTAATAATAATAATAATAATGATTACTATTATTATTATTAATTATTATTATTATTAATGTATTTGGTAAATGACTAATAATATTATAAAATAATTTATAAATTTATTATAAAATAACTTAAAAAATAATTTGATAATAATATAAATTATTATCAAATTGTAAAATAATTTATAAATACATTATAAATAATTTTATAATTTATAAATTTATTATAAAATAATATTATTAAATAAAGAGCATTTATGTCGATATTTATCAGTGATTAGTTGGGTTTTTTTTATTGAATTTAATAATTAATAATATAAATTATTATCATTGGTAAATGACTAATAATATTATAAAATAATATAAATAATATAAAATAATATAATAGATTATAAAATAATTTATAAATATATTATAGAATAACTTATAAAATAGTTTGATAATAATATAAATTATAAATTATTATCAAATTGTAAAATAATTTACAAATTATAAATAATTGTAAAATAATTTTATAATTTATAAATTTTTATAAAATAATATTATCAAATAGATTTTGGAGGTATTAAAAAAATTGTAGATGAAATAGGAAAAATAGAGTAGGATTGAAAGAGATTAGATATTGAAAGCATGTTTGAGAGATGAGAAAGAGGAGAGGTCCACATCAGCTTTTTAGCTGATGTGGGAAATATTTGTATAGGTGGCATTCGAAGGTGGCATTCCGGTTATGTTTTAAATAGATATAATAGATTCATTAGATACTAAATTACTAATATGACCACCAACAAAAATGGAGGTCTTTTATTCATGCTTTAGTATGGGAACTAATATAAAAAAATATTATAATTTTTTTATTATTCTCACGAATTTTTTTTGTTTCTTTGATGTACACCCTTCAAAATACTACATTTTTTTTGTTGAAAAGAATAACCTTTTGACCTATAAATATGAAAATAAATTGTAACTATAAGAGTATAGAAGCTAAGTGTATAAACCTAATGTTAATTCAGTCTTCAATCTTGCTAAAAGTTGAATATGATAAATCTGACACAAGAACTCCTCTTGTTCAAGACACAGTTCAACTGTGGCGTCACAAGCACAATATAGTTGACAATGACTTTGATGAAGTACTAAGAAAAAGCCAATCTTTTCCAACCACAACTTGTACTTCTGCAATTGTCAAAAGATTACCCCCAACACCAAATGATATTGTGCCAATACCAATACAAAATGAGGCATTAGGCACACATTCAAAGGAGAAATTGGACACGCTTTCAATAAGAAGTGTGACGTAGAACCATTTGTAGTTCTAGTTTTACAATTTACCTTCTATTGACAAAAATCTGTTGCTTTCAGTGTTAATAACTATATATCAGTGCTCAAGATCATATCAGCCAACAAAACAGTTATCGCGCTTCAAATTCATTAATGAATTATATGATCTAGAAACAACACAATACCATGAACTGTTCAGTTTTTTCTTGTTCAATTGCAATTATTGAACCAAATACTGTTAAGTTTCCAAAGAACCCAAAAACCACAAAGATTAACAATGAGTCAAAAACTTGAATATATCAAAAAAGAAGAAATTGAATTGAAACAGGCACTAACAAAACATAAATCTAGAGAACTCTGATACAATTAGCAAAAGAGAAACCATCTCAACATGGAATCTTAGAAGTGAACCATTCCATGACATGAAGTGGAGCCTTCACCAATTCCAAAGCAAGCTCAACAATTACTGTAAGGCACAAACAACAGGGGCATATGCATGTCAGCAACAACCTGCAAATGTTATGAAGCAAAGTTTTAGTCTTTTTGATATTTTCATTCGATCAGAACCAAACCCATGTCCCAGAAAAAGAAATCACACCAACCCCACAGAAAATTGATCATAGATAAAGAGAGAAAGAGTGATGAGAATTTTACCCAACAATCCATACAATAAGACCAATGATTGAGATAAGGAGACAGAGAAAGGCAAAGGGAAGACCCAAGAGAAAACCCAGGGGCCTGCAATCACCATTTGAGTTGCACATAATTTCTATGTATTATTAGTTTTTTTTTTTCTTTGGTTTTTGTCTGAGAATGAAGGTGATAAAAAGAAATAGGAGAAGGAGAAGTGGGCTTTTAACTTGATTATCCTTGTTATGAATTATGACTCTTTTTTTGTTCAAAGGTCAATTGTTACTATACAATATATTTATTGAGGTCATTTTTATCTTCCTATACTTACAATATATGCAAATCAATATACTTATTTTTATTATATTACAATAATCAATTAATGCTATAATGTAATTCACACAAGTAATGTGAATTGGAATAAATTATTAAAATAACCTGGTAAGAAAACCTTTATTACTTAAAAGTATATCATTTGAAATATTGAATAAATTTACCAATTATAATATCAACCTTTAAGAGTTCGAACCCGATACTATGCAGCCTAACAATTTCGACATTTATCAATTGAAATAAATTTATACTACTTTAAACATATTCTTTTTAAGCTTTTAAAGATTCTATTTGTCAATAATGTTTTGTTTAAATTAATAATATTCCCTGTCATTTATTTATATTATTAACAGCCTAGCATGTCCTATGACTTCTCAATTATGTAAGTACGGTTCCAAACCATCATTGTGGTCGTTAAGAAAAAAAGTAAGTCCTCAGAGTAAAACTAAATTTAAGGTTAAATAAGAGTAAAATGCTTAACTTCATAAATTGGGATGAAAAGTGTAACTACACCTATAAATTAAAATGATAAAGTGCATTTGACCCTAAATAATGTATCAAAGATTTGAAGGTCTGTGGTTACATGAGTCATACAAGGCCCTCCAATAAAATAAAATAAGCTACGCTAAGATCATTGACTTCAATCTCCTTGGGTGTGTTGATCTAAGCCTCTAATGATCTTAGGCATTCGTAAATTTGTGTATGTACATCAGTGTCAATACTAACAGACAACAACTGGTATAATTTATATGTACGCAAAGTAAGAAACAATTTTGTCACTCCCTTTTGATCACGCTTCTCATTGATAGTGGATTCCGAATTTGCATCAGCACTTGCGGTCAAAGTTGACAACTTGCTAATGAAATAATTGCATCACCAAACTCATTACTACAAAGTAGCATATCATACTCTTAGGCTTGTTGGCTGTTGGGAGACAAGGTCCAATATCTTTCTAATTGAAGACAATTTGCTCATGATATTATGCCAAGATCATTCAGGTGGCCTTGTCAAACTTGCATTCTCACTTTCCATAGCAATGATGGAAGCCATCCTCTCATAAACCTATAACACCACATCCATAAGTATCACTATTAAACTAAAAGATATAATAGTTCATTACTCCCTCCGTCCTACAATAATTGACCTATTTGTAAAAAAAAAAAAAAAATTATCCTAAAATAAATTACTTTTTTAATTTCCAATACAATTTTTTCCAATTGTACCATTTAATTAATACTTGCATAAGTTTCAATGCAATATCTTCTACTATACATTTATGGCATTGATAATGCATCAATGTCTAACAAGAATAATTTAGTAAAAGTAGTATTCTCTCTCTTTCATTTATACACTTTCCTTAATATATGTGAAATGATAAAATGACTCAATTATTTTGGGACGGAGAGAGTATTACAAAATACAAATAACAGGCCAAGACGGAAGAAGAATCTTGCCCTAGGAGGGGCCAAGAAAGCTTTTTAAAGAGTTACATGCACCAAATGATCAAAATGTTGTGGCAAATGCTTGTAGTTAATGGTGATGTATATAATACTTGTAAAAGAAAGGAAAAGCTAATGTTTGAGACAATATTTGTGACTGTCTTTGTTTAAATAATAAATACATGAACTTTTTTTTGGTTGATAAATCAGCAGGTATCAAGCAACCCGTCATAGCTCTGTCCCTGATACATAAATGGCCAAGATGATTGTTACTTACTTCAGAGAGCTGTTTTTTATTGCCATCTTTGTCTTTCTTGTCTTGATTGCTTGTTGATGGTGCATCATACCTAGACAGGAGAAACGAGACAATTTTAAAAGTTTAAGATTAATATGGAGAGATTAAGATGGAAATTTTCAATTATGTCATATAGCATAAGCTTGAAACTTAGTACAGGCAAGAAAACCAACCACAACTATACAGTTTCTTACCAATCACGGGGAATGCCAGCTTCCTCTCGGGCCGCATAATTGAAGGGGCCCTTTAATTCCACATTGTATTCCTTTAGCATGTCTGTATGGTTATAGAAAAATTTCATGTTATGATGGTATGTGAGCAGATAAGCTGGTGTAAAACAGGCTTCCAAACCTTTAAAAGTGGAATCCGGGGCACGACCCATTTTTTGACAGACAGAAACAAACCAATAGAGCCCAACTGCTACATGTGCAACTTCCTCTTCAGCAATTCTAGCCACAATTTTAGATGTCCTATTATCTCCAAAGCCAACTAATTTTTGCACCAAGCGTGGCCCAGCATCAAGTCCTCTAGCCTCCTACAAATTTAGATGTACATTTATTTAGAAAATCAAGATCACATAATTTTAAGTAACCAATACCAAGGGAGAGCATTTTTAGTCATTTTAGTAAGACAAAGTCAACATAGAAATTGATGCAAAAATCGTTGTGGACTTGTGTCAATCATCATAACTTCAAACAAGAAGTTGATCAATCAGTCCTATATAATCAGCTTGTATATAAAAGAGTCTGCTGGAAAACTTAACCAAAATACAGTGTCGAGACAATTTTCCAGTACTAGTGTATCAATTTCAACCCACAGAACACATGATTGAAAAATATTATCCGAATGAACAATGATGCCTACCATATTAGCAACATACAAAACAATTTATTGTTATATCAGTATGAATATTTCCACTCGCCACATTTTATAACTGATACGGTCAAACAAAATGAATTACAGGCTCCTGAAAATAACTGCATCGTCATATTTATTAAGCATTTTTTCTCCAAATGATGCGAATACAGTGTGCTGAAAAACATCTACTTGAGAGCTAAATGGAAAACAATGTTACCTGGACTAGTGGGATCACTGCCAAACGTGCAGCAACGTTGTCTGATGATTTCTCACATTCCCTCCATAGCAAATTATGAGCTGGCATATCTCCATATCTATTTGGAAAAGAGACGCAAAAAAAAAAAAAAAATAGCGCAACCAACTAGTTTTGGCCAAAAATTGAAGTATAAGAAATTACCCTTACTTGAAACCCAGTTCAGCAAGCCTCTGTGAACACCAAGCGAAGTGGCGACTCTCGTCATCAGCAACATGAGCAAAATCAGCAAAGAACCCCTCCCCAAGAATGTCACTATAGGGAGAAAATCTTACAACAGTATCCCAAGCCAAATCAATAGCATTGAGCTCCACATGTGCTAAATTATGAAGCAAATAAGCATTGAGAGGCAAACCCGAGTTTTTAGGAACAGGAATTTCCTTAGTGGAAACCTGAAATCAAAGAAAACAACTTCATTATGCATTATAACACGGCTATCAGTTCTTACTACACACGCCAGTCATACCTCAATTTCAAAACAAAACTGAATCCAATCAATATAAATCACTATATTTATTTTGAATAAGAATCCCAACAAGAATCTCAATTCATTCTAATGAATCAAAACTTGCCCCTAAACTTTGTACAGCCACACTTTTTTTTCTAACTTTACATTGGCACACTTTTATTTTTATCATTTTGATAACCTTGATTTATTTTGATATTCATATATAATATATCAGCTTATATTTTTTACTATGTTACTACTTTTTACTTAAAGAGTGCCATATTTTAATTGATCATATCTAACTATTCATTAATTTCTTAAAAATAATTGACAGGACAATATGTCTTTGGATTCACGATTAGAATATCAGATTTAATAACCATGCACAGAAGAGAATGAAAAATGTTAAGTTTCCGTAGTGATTATGAAAATGGGCCATAAAATAAGCAATTCATTCACGAATTGAAACAAACAGGTGGTGGGCAAAAGAGAGAACGAACCAGTTGTGGTTTTTCAGGTCGGGCGGGTCGAGAAGGAGGATCGGAGATGCCGAGGGGGAGGTTGCGGCGGCGCCAGAGAGAGTATGCAAGGTGGGAGAGACGGGACTTGGCGAGTGGGTCGGCGGTGGAAAGAACAATAGAACCAAACTCGGCCAAGGAAGAAGCTTGGCCAAATGGGGAATCATCATGGAGGTCGGGTTCGTGTTGAGGACCAAGTGGACCCCACTTGCGATTTCCGTTGAGAGGACTGTCTCTCCATGATTGGAGACCATACCAGGGCGTAACGCTTGAAGATGATAAAGAAGAGAAGCATCTCAGCTTCAGGGAACTATGAGAGCAATGCCAAAGTGTGCGTGATGTTAATGGTGATAACAGCAACATCGTGAGTTTGAGATGATGCATAGCATTACTACGGTATAGTTTTTGTTTTAATTGATCGCAAGAATGCCACTTATTTATTTTTAATCTAATTTTTCAAAAATATTTAAAAATAAGGAATCATTTTTATTTAAATCAAAATAAATGTTTCTCCTACAAAACAAACCCCAATATTTCATGCCATTGACACTATAGTGTTAACTTCAAAAGTGATGATGCCACATTTTTCATTAGTTATCAACTTCAAATTTGCTTTCATTTGTTCATTAAAAGGTGGCACTGTAATTTATTTATAAAATTGACATTGCAAAAATAAGTATCTCAAGAATTTATGTTACGAGGAAAGTGAAAAAGAAAATTAGCAGGAGATGACTCCAATGATAAACTTTTCATACACTAATATTACATAGACGAAAAATTATGTTTAAACATTAAAGTGGGACATCAAATGCAGCATCTCTTAATTTTTGTGGGGTAATATGAAAATCTGTGTATATTTAACCCAAAAAAAAAAAGTTAAAAATCAAATAAGAGATGTCAGCTGAATTGTCCCAAAATTCACAAAATAATTTGTCCTAGATTGTAAAACAGTGATAAGCACCACTTGAGATGATAGACCCGCAGCTCAATTGCTCAAGAGATCTCACCAAGACATAGGATGAATGTCAAGTTTCCTTAAATATATGAAAAGTAAGACCCCCACCAACCCCTAATGCCTCTGTATAATGTACTAACCAAACTACTGCAAAATTCATGCTACTGTATGGAATGGGATTTCATGTGAACCAATAATGACTTTAAGAACTTGGAATTACAATTTATCTATAAACTATGAATCTGAATCTGGCAGTACATAATAAATAACAAGTCATCAATAAAATTTCATGAGTAGCAGCAGTAGTTAGTGATGTACACTTCTACAGAAAACTATCTAATTATCTTCACATTCTACCATATATTATACAAGAGCGTGTTATCACAAATAAGGCCATAAATAGCAACGATCAACAGTTTCACCAAATGAGAGAACAGATCCTGTACTCTGCACAGTAGGAAATCACAGGTGGCCTTCAGCTGCTTCCTCTACAAACCAAATCTATGTTCAGAGCCATAATATGGAAGCTTGAAAAATATCAACAAGACAAGCGTCACAACACTATCTAATCTAAATATCGGACATCTGCCACATGAAATGAAAAACAAAGTTAGGACTTGGGAGTAGTTCCCACTTTCTAAACTATGATCAACATTATTCAGACAGCCTGATCAATCGCAAGCAAAATTTGTTGGTATATCCTCTTTCTTTATGTGCTTTAATACTGTGCAATTGAATGAATCAGGCTATGCCGAAGAAACGGTACACTAAAGCAGTCATGAAAAGGCGTATGATTTTCACTTTTGATGCTTCAATTTAAATTTAAGTAACTATAGCACTGTTTAGCAACTAAAAACTAACTCAAGAGAAAGAAAGTCAAAATGAATAAGCATCCAAATTAATACAAACTAGCATAAAATATTTCTAATTCGGACAAAACTGCACTCTACATACACATTTGCCAAAAAGATCTACAGCACAACACTGATCACTAGCCACAAAAGCAGAAATATCAATCTCAATTGTTAAACATGTAAAACATGACTATCTTGAATTTCCAAATTTCCAATATGTAGATATAAATAAACAGACCGGTGAAGTTAACCGCTAATGCTCATTAATGAACAACACAATCATAAATGGAAGTTAAAAGAAGTTATCTTGAAAGATCATAGTACATATATACCTCTATGAAATCAAAAGACAGTAGCATAGACAATTTGATGCAGAAATATACAAGACAAAAAGCAGAGCATACAACAAGAAAGATTTGGATTTTGGAGTTTTTGATTTACCTCCCAGAAAGTATCCAGGTTCACTGTG
This sequence comes from Cicer pinnatifidum, assembly GCA_037974775.1. Classification (NCBI taxonomy): domain Eukaryota; kingdom Viridiplantae; phylum Streptophyta; class Magnoliopsida; order Fabales; family Fabaceae; genus Cicer; species Cicer pinnatifidum. The sequence goes on along the minus strand of JBBPBR010000001.1, from coordinate 48,864,434 downwards.
ACCCTGCATCAGACCCAGATGCTGAGGAACTATCACTGTCAGAATCTGCAAAAGTACGTTAATATCAGACATTGCATTTGACTAAAAGTATAAACAGGGGTGAACTTGAATAACCATCAATCATGTCTACTAAATAATTGATTAATGTACCACTTGATGAAGAGCCAGAATCACTGCTTGAACTGCTTGAGCTACTAGTCTTACTCCCATTATCCACTCGAATTTCCCCTAGCACGGGCAAGGATGTGGGAACATTCCTTTCATCTACTCAAGAAACAGGCACACAAAACAGTTCAATTAATTTAATTGAAAAATGATGACAGATATCAACATAGTCCACAAGTTGCCATACCTGCTTGTGTTTCTCTCGAGATATCAACTATAACTGGTGGTGCTTGGCTCTACAGGAAGCATGAAATAAATTAAATTAGTAACAATTGTTTGACAAAGAAGACAGTGGCTGTTAGAAGTTGAAATTGCAAACTTTACCTTCTGGTGGGCAAATTGCTCAGCTTCTGCTCTAGCTTGCATAGCAAGTTCAGCCTTCCTCTTGTGTTTGCTCAAACTTTTCTTATAGTTGGTAACAAACCTATCAAGCTCCCAAAGAGTCTCAGCATCCACACTATCAATATCCACTTCAATTTCATCATCATGTTGGGAAAGTGCTGAATTCCGTTTCTTAATGATCTGTACAATTGCGTCTAGTTTCTCAGAAGGTAGACTCTGAAGATTTGAGCTAAGTTTTTGCTTTTCCTCATATGTCATGTCTCTTTTATGAGGATCTCTTGCCTTCGGCTTTTTTGGAGCGGGAGTTCGAGATGAAGGAGTAATGTTCATGGGTTTTGGAGGTCGTGTCATTGATTCTGACTTATCTAGAATCCTTCTCATGTCAAGAGGTGGTGGCCGGAAACCAGGAGTCTTTCTAGACAGAGGTGAAGGAATAGTTTGCCCATAATCTATTCCATACTTCATCTCGTGATTGTAATTTGACTCTACAATAGCCCATCTTTCCTCAAATAACGTCGATAGCTCCTCTGCCATTATATGAACGTCTTGCCCTTTAGGATTATATGTCATCGCATTACGAAAAGTAAGTCTAACATCCTCCGCAAACTCCTTGGGTGATTTGTACCAATTCTTGTTCAGCCTCGACTTCACAGTACCCAAATCCATTGGATGTGAGATGATAATATAATAATCATGCAAACCAAGACCTTCAACATCAACTGGAGTATTAAACACCCAACAATGCTTGTGTTTCATCAACTTCTCAAGCAACGAACTACAGCTCTTTAAATACTTCAATCCTATCCCAACTCCATGTCCCATTTCTCTCCCACCATGCTTCTTGCCATTCGATTTCGACTTCTTGTTACTCTCTGCAGGCGGAAACTTATCTTTCGCAAGCAAGAATTCCGAATTGCAATAGAACTGGTTCGCCTTTGGAGTTCTCTTCTCCTTCTCAACACTTTCACTGACCCCTTGACTATTCTCCAACACCATTAAACTCATCTGGCGCATGGGCCTAGTAGCTTCTCTTGAAACACCTGCAGATGCCACCTCTGAGTGACTGCGCTTAGCTCCACCACCATTATCAACCCTATGACGTTCCACCGACATATTCAAACTACCACCATACCGACCAACCATCGCTTGCTTCTCTTCAATCCTAGTCACCAGAGACCTTACCTTTTCAAGCTCACTCACAAGCTTCCTCCTATGCTCCCGTGTCTCCCCCTTTGACCGTGAAGCAATTCCAATCTTAACACCATTCTCCAATCCCTGCTTGCCAACACAGTTCCTCAAAGGTGGTTCTATCAAACCAGAAGCTTCTTCTAGCTGAACATTGAGCGTGAAATGCTCATCCTGCCGACGGGTCAGGCTAGATGAGTCTTCAGAAACCACTACCGGAAGAGCTGAATTCCCACCCTCCGGAACCAAAATCCGAGCCGGCGACTGAACCAAAACGTTATTGCCATTATCCTTAGTACCATCAACACTATTTTCAACAGTACTGTTATCGTTATTGTTTACAGCAGTAACGGTGGTACTGGCGGTAGTGGTTATGGTAGCAGCGGAGGAAGAATTAGGAAGAGGAACAACGTTCAACGTGTTACCTTTATTCTTTGTACCTCTGAAAGTTTTTCTTGTGTACACCTTGCTTTCCGAGTATCTTTGAATCTCTCTAACTCCTTCATCTCCAACTATAGGCCCCGAAGCCATACATTCAAAACCCTAATTCTAATTTTTCCCTCACCGAACACCAATTCCAAACCCTAGAATACGAATCTAGGGTTTAATCAACCCAAAAATGGACGAATCGGGTCCGGTGAAGAAGATTCCACAAATTTTAGGGTTTTTCCCCGGTCAAAATCAAAAAAATAGGAGAAAACAAATCGAAGAACCAGAAACGAAACCAACGAAGAAGCAAACAGAGTAAACAAAGTAGCACGGAGAGAAGATAGAGTTTATTCAGATCCGATCTACAACATACTCATTCTCTATCTAGAACGCTTCGGTGTTTCTCTCTTTCTCTCTCTGTAAACGTGATATCCTCTTATTGCGTCACAGATGTACGGCAACGGAAAAGTTCTTGTGTGGAACCGTGAAACGGAACGCGTCTGGGGGTGTACCACAAAGTCTAACCCGCGAACGATAAATGCATCAAATTTTGGGGAAAATAACTCACGCTACCTTTTGGAGCGTGTAATATACGTACGAATAAGATGTTGTTTGGCTTGGGTGTTGTTGGTAACGCGGCACTTGAAGGGAGAGAGTCTGTTGTGGCGCGGAATTTCGTTTGCGAAAATTTGAAATGTTTTCATAGGCGGATGTTTGGCGCGTGGCGTATACTTGTCGGGACGGAGTAGACTGGAGTAGATTAGTCCCCGGAAAGGATCTGCACGCGCCGGTAAGGCGGTTGGAACGCTACGCTTCACTGTGGACTCTTTTTAGGCTATGGATCTTTTTAGGCTTTTTTTTTCCCTTCATTTGGGCCTGTTGTTCTTGTATCTGTGTGTATAGCCCAAATTAACAACTGGGGACTATCTCTCAAAATAACTTCAAAATTCAACTTTTTTTTGGCGCAATATTTTACCAACTTATAAATTCATGTTAAAATAATTTATCCCTTAATTTCTAAATGTTTAAAGAAAGTATTCAAATTTTATTGCCTCAATTATACATAAAAAAAAAAAAA
>JBBPBR010000001.1:48806137-48842311 GCA_037974775.1 Cicer pinnatifidum | reverse complement strand
TAAAAATAAAAATAAAAATAGAGTTTGTTAAAAAAAGTTCTTTGGTAAAAAATATATGTTTTACTACTAAAATAAATAAAAATGGATTTTGTAGAGAAATTTGATATTATATACTTTTTTTATATAAAATAATTAAAATAAAATGGAATTAATATGAAAGTTTCATGTGGCATGTAGATTCCATAAATAAAACTAAATAGTTAAACTTTTTTTGAAAAATTATGTTAAAATAAAATTAATCTGATATAAATAAACTTTATTGTTCAGATTTATAAAGTTGTCATATCGCTAACACAACTAATCATGTTCGATACAAAGGTCAATTCTCTAAGTTGTTTGCAATACTCATATGATTTTATCTTATTTGATCAAGTGGTGAGTTATTTGTTTCAATTATTGTCTACACCACTAAAACGACTAGTCAAATTCAACCAAATAATCAATTATCTGGTCTAAGTTGTCTATAACACTCACATGTTAAAAAGTGAACCATAGTTCATAGTATAATTCATTAAAAAAAATTGCATCGAAGTGCAATCTACTATGATTTTTAGTATAAGATAGTTAGTGAATATAGGATATAAGGTTGATTTAGTGGATGAGTTAAGCAGTGAAGCAATAAAAAGATTAGGAGTTCAATTCTCCTAACAATAATAATACAACATTGACTATTTCAAAAATAGATAGTTAGGGAACCTTAGTTTGCACTATAATATATGAAATTTTTCATGGTTACTGATACTAAAGACTGTAGAAGATTTTAACTCTACTTGGAATATTTCATATATCACAGCGCAAAACAGAGTTCAGTTATTGCCCAATACTAAATACCACAAAAGATGTAATGTATCATAATACAAATTAGGTTGTTTTATTTTCATTTGAGTGTTATGAACAACTTAGATCAAATAATCGATCGTTTGATTAAACAAGAGTAGTCGTATCAGTGGTACTTACAACTCATATTAGAGAATTGACGATTTGATCAAATAATAGTAGTCATATGAGTGCTACAAACAACTTAGATCAGAAAAGTGACATGTAGATCGAACAAGATTAATAGTGTAAGCTGTATAGACAACCTTAAATCGAATAATCAACTGTTGAATTGAAGTGAATTAGTCGTATGAATATTACATACAACATAGATCAAATAAGTGATCGTAGGATCGTATTGGATTATTCATATGAGCATATTTAGATCCGAGAACCGACTATTTTAGCAGCTATGAAAAAATTATATTTTTATCATAATATGACCAAATTTTGCAAATACACTTTGTATGATTTCTTGAGTTTTTTACATTTGAAAAATTTATATTTGAATTCAATCATTGTTGAATCTTTTTAATTTTTTTCCTAAAAACAAAAAATAAATCTAAATTTTTATGGAAGAGTGTTTATAATGTTCTAAATATGTAAATGTATTTAAAAAAAATCATTTAAAAATTAAAATGGTCCACATGAATTGATGTAACATAAAAGACTAAAATTATTGAAGAAGAAAACAAATTCTATACAAATTTAATTAAATATATATAGTAAAATTATTTAATATTTGTATTTAACAGTGTATGGTATATAATACCAATTTGTTATATTTAAATAACAATTTGTGTGTTGCAGTGGTTAAGTATGCCTTCCTTAACTTCATAGGATATTTTGATTAGAATTTCTTAACTTTAATTTTTGTCATTAACGATAATGGGATTAAGAGAAAAATAACATAAAGTATTTATAAAAGTCTTTAAATAATATTTATAAATATAAAAGAGAAAAAAAATCACATAATTATAGACAATTTATCCATAATTAATCGAAGGTGATCTTAGATGGCACCTAAATGAAATAATCCATGTGGCAATATTGGTAATAGATTTGGGCGGCAGGTGAGTATATCTATATACTTTAAAGCATATAATAGTCAAATTTCCAGAAATAGTTGATGATATATATAGCTGAAAAGGAGTTGTGGGCATATCCACTACGTATTTAAGTCATCTCATAAACCCTGCGTATGCAACCCTTTTATTTCTCATGTCTAATCTCTAATTTTACCTTTACCCAACTTGGCGTAATGTGGAATGAAAGTGTGACACAAGTTGTTTCTTTATATAGAGAAAAGATCATTGGCAAATTCAATTTGTGCGCTTTAAAGCGCATGCACGTGTACTAACCATATGCTTAGTTTCCTTTCGAATATATCCAACATTCTTCGCCTAATAATTGGAGTATTCTTATACTTTTTTTTTTATTTTTTTTTTTATATATGTATTTGCTTGCTATCAAAAACCTCATATTATCAAAGAGTAATTATATTTATATTGTAAACCAAGTTGAACCGGATTATGCAATATATTTTTGTAACATACTAATTTTGTAACACTTACACAATTAGTATTCTTCTGTCAAAATTTTAATTTAATGTATGTTCTAAAATTGGTTATAATCCAACCATATTTTGTTTGTATTGTGACTTTTTTTTATGTGTGTTTTATATATTTGAAATCATTCTAATAGAGTCTTATTTTCATTTCAAAAAATATGAAGAAGCTAAGTTCATATTTCATACTAGTAATTACATATAAGCACAACTTGTAATGGATATGAATACACCCCAAAACCCATTGCTCCTTTTCCTTTCACCCACAACTTTACCATCTTTCATTTCTAAAAATAAAAATTGAATATTTTGATAGGTAGTCTATTTGTAGGGTATTGGTATTCTACCGTGGTGGACTATAATGTGAAATGTTAGTTCAAAATTTCAAGTAGATATATTGGAGAAATAAAATGATGAGTTTTGTAGAGAAGAAAAAAAGTAATTTAGTAGTGGTAGAATGTTTAAAGGTAACCAAAAAATTATATTTTGATTAAAAAGTAGACGAGAGGATGAATAATATGTAGTTTATTTGGCCACTTAGGCCTAACCAAGGCATTAAGACACTAGAAGGTGGTTTGATAAACAGAAAAAAATAAGAGAAAAATGAAGAAAAAAAATTAATGTAGAAGAAATACCATAGAATTTAATGGGACTTAAAAGTTCAATGATACTGCCTCCCAATTTAACTATAAGCAAAACTAACCAATTGCTCATATATTAATATTAAGAATAATGATTAACCTCGTTTAATTTTCTTGATGCACTCAAAAAATTAATCACATATCTTAAACTTTTCATACTTTTCATATATCATTTTGTATGGAAACTTGTTATATTTTGTATATCATTTTTATCATTGCTTGAATCTGTTAGTGATTTTAACAACAAAAAAACTCACTTTAATTTGAGTATAGATTTTTTTCTAAATTAAAACTTAAAGACATAAGTAAGAATTGATATGTGTGTTGTTAAATTTTATGTTTGATAAGTAATTAGGCTAGTGCAAATTTTTCTCAATTAATGTAAGAGTAGGGAAGATAAAATTCACCCCGCCTCCACTGCGTAGCCAAATTAAAACTTGTTACATTAAGAGATATTTCAATAATAATAAAGTTAAATAAGATAAATTAGTTAAATTTCATTTATATTTAATCTATTAAATGTAACTTTTTTTTATAATAAAATTTAAAAGGAATTCATAAAAGTTGATAGAGTACTAATACTCTACGATCAATTAAGTACTTCAAAATTTACCTTAACCACACATAATTGAAGAAAAAATATCACTAGATGAGAAAAACAGTATTTTTGTCTAAAATTACACATTTTTTATTTGGATAAAATATTAATTGTTTGGATATAGTACCTCCAAAATGGAATTGAGGTTGAAAAAATCGAGTCATTTGCATAATTGAAACCCATGGCTCAATTTGGGGATTTGAGAATGACACCTTAATCAAATCTATATAATCATAAATTTTTACGAAAACACGTGTCTACTTTATTATTAGCTAAGAAAAGTTACTAAATGCTATTATAATCTACTAAGCACCTTTAAGATAATCTACTTTATGATAAAAGTTCTCGTTTACCTCACAAGTAAAAATTATATAATACTTAATTGAACACGATATGCAAGTAGCCCCGAATCACCGTGCTAAGATTTTGCATTAAAATCAATCTAAAAAAGAAGGGTATTGCATTAAATTGCTTTGGTGATGATTAATTAAAATCTACCAAAACCACATGCTCGTTAATGCATGCTGCACCCCCCTTATTTTAGATGAACAAAATCTCTTTTCTTTTCAGTGTTTCAGAACAAGCATGATTTTATTTTTTTATTTAATTTATTTAGTTGGTAGAAAAGTGTAACAATGCAATGAGAATGCACAGTAGATGTTGTTCCTTTTAGCGAAATCACACATTTCTTAATAGTGAAAAGTGAAAAACCACAAAAAGTACAGATAAGAAAGAAACCAAAAAAGCTGTTAGATGTCATTATCATAGGCTTCAAAAGTTATGGGTACAAGAGATGCCAATTGAGAGTTACCTCTCTTACCATCCACCACCTTAATCATACCTCATCACTACCGACTAGGGTTGTTATGTACTATCAAACCTCTTCAATCACTTAGGATACTTCATACCACATAGATATATGTCAAAACACAATTGCATACTCTTTTTACTTTTTTTTTTTTTTAATTTTTAAAACATATTATTATTTTTATTATTTAATTAACTTTTATATAAATTTATTCAAATACAAAATATATTATCTTCAAAATTATTTTTAATCTAAATCAATTTTAATTTAAAATTCATTTTTAGTTACGATAAAATCAAATACACATATTTTTTTTTATATTTTAAAATATAAGTGAAAATAAGTTTAATTTTTTGATATATTTGATTTTAATTTTAAAATTAATACATCAATTCTTTTAATTATTGTTTATATTTTAAGAGGGAGAGTAACTTATTAAGAAACAAAGTTTTGTTGGTACTAATCACAAATTGAAGAGTATATATTAGATAGAAGAAAGTTGAGGGAGTTAGTTGTTAAACTCAAAAAGATATGACCCTCTCATATAGAGTTTGAAGACAAGTTGTTCTAATCTTACATTTTCATTTGTGGGGCTAAAAAAAGACCAAAAGATCTTTAATCTCTTCTCTCTCACCACACTCTGCCACTCTTTGCAGAACCATTTACAAGGCTCTCATAGCCCAAAAAGGTACCATTTTTCTTCTTCTTCTTCTTACTAAATTTTTTCTTTGCAGAACCTTCTGAACTCATGTGACATAGATCACAGAGTTCAATGTCCTATTATAGTTTGTGTTTTTACCCCTCCCATTATACTCAATGTTCAAGTTGAAACTTTTAAAAAATTCTGCATATTCTTCAGAAAACTTTGGGATTTTTACATAATAAAGAACACCAACAATCTACTACTAATTTATTCTTATGTCCTTTTACTATCTTATAGCAAATGAGTTGGTTGCATATCCCATAAAAAAAAAAAAGCATTATGATAATTCACTTTTTTGTATCTATATTTATATTCATTCACGTGATTTGATTTTTTGAGTGCTATTGCTATTGCAAGTAGTTTTATTGAATAAGGAATCTTGAAATATTGCTATTACAATTTGAGAATAAATGAGTTGTTTTACACTCACAATTAATAATAACTCGTCAAGACAACAAATAATTAAAAAAGTGTATTTGATTTTAAAATTGTTAAATATGACGTAATAGATTGAATAGTACTGAGTGTAAAGTTGTTTTACGTTGTGAGTGCACTATCTTATACGTTTTGGTTTTAGGATCAACAAAAGTGACATAATTCTGATCAGATGCAGATGAAGTATCCACATGAAGAAAATATTTAAGAAATTCAACACCAATTAGAAAAAAAAAGATTAAGAGATAAAACAAGGCCACACAAAAAGGAAGGAAAAAAAAGAATCAAGCACTCAGTGGTGGTCATTATCACCAACTACACAAACAAGTGCACAAAAATCAAAAAACAAGAACAAATTTTGAAGCATACATTCATTCAAGTGGCATAAAATTTCACACAGTTCACACATATAAAAAATGCATATGCAATAAGTAGAAACAAAATAGAAGTACTTTTTCAATTTCAAAGGCAAAAAATACATAAGACTAATGGGAATGAAGAGCACTGGGGGAGAAATAGTTCAAGTTCAAGGAGGCCACATTGTTAGATCAACAGGTAGAAAAGATAGACACAGTAAAGTCTACACCGCGAAAGGACCTCGCGATCGACGAGTTAGATTATCAGCACACACAGCAATTCAATTCTACGATGTTCAAGATCGTCTCGGCTACGACAGACCGAGTAAAGCTGTTGATTGGCTGATCAAAAAAGCTAAATCAGCTATTGACAAACTGGCTGAGCTTCCACCATGGAATCCAATTCCTAATAATGTCACAGAAGAGTTACAACAGGAAGAAAATAATGCAGGAACAAGGGATATGGTTATTGCAGCAGAAAATTCAGAATCTTCAGGTTACAATTTTCAGCTACAAGACACAGAAAACCACCATAACCATTCAGCTTTCATTCCTTCAAATATTGACACTGATGCAATAGCTTTTTTTCCAACAAGTTCTGCTGCATCATCCATAAACTTTCAAAGTTACCCTTCTGATATAATCTCAAGAACAAACAACTCTATACAGGATCTTGGTCTTTCTCTTCATTCATTCCAAGACCATGGAATGATGCATGGACAATCTCAAGAAGGTGGTAATCATCAAACAGGTTCAAATGATCATCATCAAACACTTTTCACTGATTCAAATCCTGTTGGATTTGAGGCTAATTATCATAGGATTGTGAATTGGAACAATGATGATCACAGAACAGGATTCATGATTAATTCAGCTCCATTTCTTAGCCAAGGCTCTGCATTTTCCCATAGGGGGACCCTTCAGTCCAGTTTTTCGCAATCGCTTCGTCCTTGGAATGATATTCCGATGGAAACATCGTCAGTGAATCATAATCAGAAGTCTCAACATATTCAACAAGCTTCAATCTTTGGTAGCAGATTTCTGTCTGATGCTTTGCCTGGCTTTTGCATTCCAGCTAGAATTCAAGGTGAGGATGAGAGCCATGTTGTTGTTTCGGATAGGCCATCATCTTCTTCTAATTCTCATCACTAACCATAAACAAACTTCAACTCAAATCTTCATTTTCTATCAGGTATACCACACTAACTACCATTTGTAGTTTCAATTGAATTTATTTATGAAACAGTTTGAGTGTATTTTAAATAGTTTATAGCTAAGTAGTTATATAATAAACAACTATGGTATAAATTTAATTAAATTATTTATTCAATCAGGACCATAACTTTTATTGGGACAATGGATATAAAATCATGTAAGCTATTTCACATGCAGAGATTAGATTAAGTTAAGAGAGTTTGTATACATACTGATAACTCCTTTTTACATTTCTCCCTTTAATCTTGTTATGCAGGGCAGGGGCAATATTGTCTACCAGATATGAAAACATGAGAAGATTAAGATGGACACATATTGATGATAAACAAAATTTGTCTTGTTAGATTCAAATTTTCTGTGGCTTTATTTATTTTCTCTCCTTATTGTAGCCATTAACATTGGTGCTTTTTAAATTTTCAAACAATTGAAAGTGGATTTCACTAGTTAAATCAATGCTGCTAGATGTATTGTTTCATGATACATTGCTCAATTAATATAATAGCATTAATGTTGATTTTGTTTTGATCCTCATTATGTGGTTAAAAGAAGAATAAAGCATTGTTCATTTTTCCAATATAAAGAAAAAGTCAAGAATTGACTAATCCGAGACTTATGGTTTAAAACCTAGTGTCCTAGATCATTGATTATATATTGCATGTCGATTTGAACAATATCAGAAATTTAATGGGGCGTGAATTTGTAGTAATAATAAGAGTATAGGACGGCTGATCATAAACATTTTGCTGGTCCATTAGTTTGAATTTCGTACGGGACTAACGTTATGATGTGGAAAATTGATTTTGCTATTCTATGCTATATGCTATGTTCTAGTAGAGTTTCATTATCATATTTTATGTTCTATGTATTAATGAACTTTAGTTAAAGAAGATTTGTTTAAGATAATTTGAATTTTATTTTTGATTAAAATAATTTTTTATTAGATTTTATTTACTCATTTACTGAAAATTTAAACAAAGTCGAGTCTAATACTTTATAAGTAAATTTGTTTGTCAAATTATCACTTATATTTCTTTTTTCTTAGATGTAAAAATCTGAATGAACATTCAATATCAAAATCAGATCATCTTAGATCTAATTTAAATAATTGTATTTTATTATTATTTCTTGAATTTCACACTATATTAGTAGTGTTATCATTTTTTACTTTAACCAAACTATTTTAAAAAAAAAATGTGGTTCTAATAAATTTAGAATATACACTATATCAATATTATCTTAAAAAATAGAAAATATTTTCATACTTTGTAATATTATTTTTTTCATTATAGTTTATATACTTGTTTTAATAATATAAAAAATCTAATATTTTAAAAAAGTTAATTTTTTAAAGAATTTTAAAAAATATCAATACGATTGAATCGAACTAAACTAATTCGTCCTTTATTACTTTAATTTTATTTTAATTTTTATAAAAAAATTGCAAAAATAGAACGAAACCAATATTTGAATTTGTTTTCTCTTGAAAGCCGAAACAATAAATAAATCAATAATAATTGATATTACATATTCACATCATAATAATAAATGATGGAGTACGAATTTTATTGAAATATCTACTCTTAGATAAATGTAGGAAAAATTACACTTACCTTCCCTCATACTTAATCAAATGATACAGATACTGCCTCTAGTTTTTCACTTCACACTAACCTCCCGTGTAACTAACACCGACAACCAACCATTACATAAAAAAATAACACCGTGTTCTTGTTTATACATTGTTTTTCCTCTATAACCTAAAACAGTCTCACTTTCTCTTATCATTCTCTTCATCTTCGAGCATTAAAATATGGAACGGCTCTGAAATTTTGGACATCGTTGTTTCCATTCTCTTCCTCTATGTTTTGAAATGTTACTGGAACATAAAATTTAATATAAAAAAGAACATAAATACAATACTGTATAGTATTTCTAGGATTCTGTCAATTTCCTTTTGGGCTTGATTCAATTTCCTTGCTTGTTTGCTGTTTTTGGGCTCTAGCCTTTTTTCTGCTTGTTGTAATTGGGTTTGGCCCATTATCTAATTAAGACTAAAACATTTTTTATTAACATAAATTTTTCATATGTTACTTTTTTTCACAAGTCATACTTAATGTCAAATATTATTATGATTAGGATAATAATATTAGTAATACACTCTATGTACATTCATAGCATTTTTTTATATATAATATATTTACAAAATAAATAAATTAAATTATAATTTTTTATTCTTCTATTTTTATCAATTTACGGAATTGATTTTCGTATTTTAAAGTTCAATAATTTTGACCTATTATTCATATTTTTAAATTTAAAAAATGATGATGCAACATATTATAAATGATATGTCATACAATCTCATAATTAAGAATTATCTAGATGCATTAGTTATTGACACTTCATTAATTAAATTAGAAAAATGAACAATTTTTAAAGTTGAAACTAAAGATTTTAGATTAGTTAATATTTATATTTATTATATTTATTTTCTTTTATTTTAATTAAATAGGTATTATTTAAATTACTATTTTACACAATAAAAAAATAACAATTGATATCCTATAATTTTAAATATTATTTAAGTACGATCACGATAGACATAATCTCTATTAGAATTTATCAATTTCATAATTTTCTTATTTAGTAATAGTTACGTGGAAGGCAATACTTTATGAATTTAAGGATTCAAAGTCAACTCACAACGAGTCCCTACATTCTTTTTCTTTTTTAGATGCATAGATTAATTGCGTTTGCATTTATATAATTAAACGATTTTGTTCACATTAGCTCTAAGATTTCAAAAATACAAAATTAACACGTGAAAGAACAAAATCAAAAAACTATTAAGAAGAAAACATTGATTTACGATTTACCGCCTAGGGAAGGTAAATTATTTGGTGTCCTTGAAAAATTAATTCAAAATTTGAATTTATTTAAAATAATTAAATATAAAAATAACATGACATTAAATAATGAATTTAATTGGTATATACTTACATCTTAAATATATTTTTTATATTATGAGTAAAATATAACTATCAAATTATTTAAATTGTTTAATTTTTTTTATAATTATTTTTAAAATCATACATTTAAATTATTGTTATGTGTTGATAATATAAAATATTTTAAATTGACTATATATGATAATTAAACTCTTAATAATTGAATGTTGAAAGTTATAAATTCAGCATTAAAGTTTGACACCACAGTGTCATTTGATCTTAACATTTTTATATATAATGAAAATAGGAAGTTTTCAAATATTTAATTTCTTATAATGTTTCCTTTCATTAAATTATTAATTTTACAATATTTTAATCATTTTCCACTCATTCAAATAACTAAATTATTTTAAATAACATGTAAAATTTTATAACTTTCATTATTTTTATAAAAGATATACCCAAATTAAATTTTTATTTTAATCTTCAATATTTAGGACAATTGATCTCTAATAGAGTTAGATCAAGAAGTAGAAATTGTTTTAGATAGAATTCAAACCCAAATTTCTATCTACATTTTATCCTCAATAAATTATGCTTAGCTAGTAAAGAACTACAATATTCATGGCAATTAACTAGTACATTTTTTCCTTTCATGTAGTGATCTCAAGTCTAACTATCAAACAAGTAATAGTCGCCTACAACTTCCTCGTTCCCATTAATTTTACCACATACTACTTAAACGTCAACATTCAACGGTCAAAACACTTGAAAAATTTGGAGTTTCTTGTTATTTAAGGTCACATACTTTTAAAATAAATAAAAAATCGTCACATACTTTTATAGTCACAACGAAAAAACACATTATAGAGTCGACTTTACCACATTATTCTTGACTTCACAACACGCATTTCACACAACACCAACCCAAGTCAAATACTCATTTACCAAAGAAAAACCAAACCTCAAATATTTCTTCATTTTTCATTCTTCACTTCATTTCCTACCTCACACACAAAAATATGAATAACTTCGATGATGATCGAAACCATGATGGGTATAATAATTTTTATCCATTCGGAAATTCCCGTGGTGATCATCATAACAACGATTTCAACAAAAAAATATTGTTAACCGCCATAGTTTCTTTATCACTAGTATTAATTTTAGTATTCGCTCTTCATCTCTACGCCAAGTTCATTTTCCGCCGTCAAGCTCGCCGGAGAGCTGCCATTCACCACCTCAGCGTTACCGTAGCTCAAGCTCACGCTCAACTCGCCGAACAGCAAAACACCGGACTCGACCCTTCACTCATCAACTCTCTTCCCACTTTCATCTTCAAAAGAAAACAACAACAAAAACAACACAGCCATGTTTCAAATTCCAATGTTGTTGAATGTTCTGTTTGTTTGAGTGTGTTTGAGGATGATGAAATTTTGAGGTTGCTTCCGAAATGTAAGCATAGTTTCCACGTGGGTTGTATTGATACGTGGTTAGCTTCGAAGTCCACGTGTCCGGTTTGTCGAACAAAGGTTGAACCGCGGCTTGAACCGCATCCACGTGAGGGTCCCACTTTGTTTGAATTTGAACCACTTTCGGAAGGTACTTCGGATGGTGGTGTTAGTGGGTCTCCCAAAAATATTTCACGGTTGAGTTCTTTTCGGAGAATTCTTACTAGAGAAAGATCTTCTAGGAGAATCCAACCTTCTAGTGCTTGTGATGATATTGTTCTTCATCATGATTTAGAGAGGCAGTAATTATGGATTTAAATCGTAGTTATACACTAAATTTTTATATTGCGGTATTTTTTATGCTTGATGTACGTACTAAAAAAATTCGTAATATTATTGAAGCAATTGCACTTGTATATTGCAATTTAAAACGTCGGTAGTGATTATTACTTTTTTATTTATTTATTTATTTATTGATGAGGCATCGTATATTGTTTTGCCAAAATTGGTAGTAGATAATGCTAGGAGAAAGGGGTTGAAAAATTGATGATGTAATTTTGAAATTTTCTGTACAAGTTAGTCAAAATATGAGCGGTTTTGGTTTTGGTGTTGAATTTGAGCAATCTTATATTAATATTTTAGTTTTGAGAAAGGATTTGGTGTTTGGTAACGTGGGTAAACGTAATATAAAACAAATGCTAGCTACAAGTAGTATATAATATGGGCTGGTTAGGTGGTTGCTCCATGTGAATGTAAGCTTAGCAAATGTTTAACAACTTGATGATTATTTTTTCTTTTTAATTTGTGGTTTTTTTATGTAACAAGGTTTTTTTAATGAACGAATTTGGCGAGGAAAGTCGAGAATCGTGGTCCCGAATATTTGGGATTTGTGTTGACTTGCTCATGCAAATGTTGTAAGGTAACAATTGAGTGGGTGGAATCTCGGAATTATGATACTTGTTTTTTATCAAATTTGTAGCAGTATTTTCATCTAGTTTATTGGTCCCTCTGATATGGACCAACATAAAAGGCATTATGAGCTCTCAAATTTTACTGTTTATGCTGTTTCATCTATTTTTTAAAGAATTTAAAACATACTCCATTTATCTTGAATAAAATATAATCAAAAAATTAATATATTTACTTAAAAATCAAGACTAAATACATCACTATTTTAATTATTTTTTATATATTTAATTTTAGAGTAAAATAGTCTTGTACGTGAGATTTATTGTGGCAAGAAGAGAAATGTGGAGCTTTGTTGGCAGAGAGTGTGATGACAAACAAAGGGTGTATGGGGATGCTGGGCATCATACAAAAATTCTTTACTCAATACCCTATAGTCATGCATACACCTTTTTGCATTTCACTATAAATAAGAAAATCCTTTTGTAATTTATTTGTTTTATTTTTTAATTTCTTAATTTGAGATTTGTAAAAAAATTAAATTTTGTTTTGAATTTATCCTTGATTAGACTGTGGTTAAAACACAACTTGATTGTGGCTAAACTTTTTCTATTTAAACAAATTTCAAAAACATGAAATTTTGGATGTAAAAAATCTGGAGCAAAAAATTCAATACTAGATTATTTGAAAAGTCCTGTTTATAAATAGGTTTCAAAATTGAAATATATGGAAGTTATTTCATTACGGATTTCCCAAGACTTAAAAAACCCAGAGTAAAAAATTTAGTACTTGATTTTTCTGAAAAAAATTCAAATGAATTTAAGTATTATCTAAATACTGAAAAGGCTATTTTGAAATTTCACATGATTATTTTCACGGATTCTAAATTTTTCTCATCGATGTATTTATTTCAAGTCTTAACAAGTTAAAAACAATGTTATTTAAACACAGTATCTTAGACATGTATAAAAATCAACTAAGATTAATGTTAACTTCATCCAAATAGATAATAAAAATAAAAACTGTATTCCTATTGTCGCGTATCAAATTTTGATGTCTAAAATCTTTTTTCTAACAAATCATGATCAATATGTCTGATTTCATTATATCAACAAAAAAAATGCCTTGTTTCGCCTTATTGTAACAAAAAAAAACAAATGCCCTGTTTCGATTTAGTTTAAGGACGGCGGACTTTGACTTATAAGCCCAACAACTCTTCATTTCATACACCATTAGTTTATATTTTAGAATTTTCAAGATTGAAATTAATATTTTCATGTATTACTCTTATGTTTTTATCTAGATGTGAAGATATTTTCATGTTAAACAATCTATTTAAATCTTCAATGTATTAGCTATATAATAAACAAACATAATTATTTTAATTAATTATGGATTGGCATAGTTAATAATTAACAAAATTAACTAAGGAGTTCAGACACTAGGGTTATAAAGAGACATAGATCTTCAAAATCAATCTTGGATTGAGGTACGAATGTTTAAGATTTTTTTTTAAATAATTTTAAATGAAAAATTAATTTAAAAAATTTATCCTTAAATAATTTTGTAAATATATCATGTATTTGTTATAATGTATTTTGGATAATTAAATTTCAAAAAATAATTAAAATAAAAAATTATTTTAATTTTTTTTTCATAAAAATTATTTTTGGCGATAACATTTTTTTTAAAAATTATCACGTTAAAATATCTAATAATAAATATTTAAATTATTAAATATCAAAATTATTATTTTTAATTAATTAGTAACAAATGAGTTTAAAATAACTTATATTATTTTTAAATAAAATTTCATAAAAATTATTTTAAAAATATAAAATCAAAATAACATTAAAAAAAAAAATATTAAACAAACAAACTCACATTGAATCATTTTGGAGTCTCAACCATTTATCTCACAATCTCAATGATACCACTAAGCATACAAGTTATTAGCAAAATTAAGCACAGCAGCTTGGAAAACCAAAAAGCCATTTACCAAAATGATTCCTACCCAGAGCACCAAATCTTTGCAGAACCACTTCCATCTACATTGTTTTTTTATTACTAACGGATTTGAAATTAAGAATGTTTTAATCCACTCAAAGCAGTTAGCAATTAGGAATTAATGAAGAAGACAGGGTGAGTAGAAATCTTAAAACGTCACATTCATGCCAGAGTAAATGTCACAATCATAACAGCCACTAACACCAGCAATAAATCTAAGCTAAAAATAGTACTCTTGTCTACTTCGAAACAAATTCTATTCAATCTATTTTGAGGTTATACATTCATAAATACATTTACATTTCGACTAGAAGATCATATTCCAATGATGGAATCAACTAACGTATCATGGCATAGTTTTACATTGTCCTTGCCAAAATTTCCATATTCCACTCTCTTATATGATACACAGAAATTCGTCAAAACAGTTAAAACTCCTCCTTTATATATCTGTACAGCATCAATTGAGTCAAACTGACTATTTACATTTTGGTTTTTTTTTTTTTTTTAATTGATTAATGTCAAATAAAATGATTACATAACTGATCCATCACACTCACTCACTCACTCCTACACAAAACCACATGTCTTTGTTTTCCAAATATGGATTATGAAAATCATAAAACAAAACATAATAATAGAAAATAATTAATCAAAGACAAGGAATTAAAGAAGTGAAAGAATCATCAACAAACATGATACCTCTCTCCATCCAATCCTAACAATATTATAAATCAAGTTAAAGCAGACACAATTGTTTCTTCCAACCTTTCTTTTGATGCCACTGCAGCACATGTGTTTCCCTGCATTCCAATCATGCAAACTTTGAGTGTGGTCCCTTTCTTTTAAAGTAAAAAACACATCACATGCTTCCTCTGTTTCATAACAGAACCCTACTACTACTAATAGTACTACCACATCTTCCAATAACGTGACTCCACTCTATTCTTTGCATCTTTGGATTATGGTTGAGTTTAACAAAATCATAGTGTGTAATTATAATTTATTAAAATATTTTTTATTTATTTATTTTAATTTTAACAAAATCACATGTCATTGAAATTTGTTAAATTAACTATATGATTCCAAATATATATATGCACGTAGTTATGTTACATGAATTCACTAATAAAAATTCTCACAAAATACCTAACAATCCAAGAGTATCTCATGACATTGTGACACCATCCAATTTAGTAGTATTTATAATACAATTAATTACATAAATAAAGAAAAAATTTGTTATTTTTTTTTTCTTCTCAATTATTTTTCCTTTCCTTGATTTCTCTTGTAAAAAATGCTGCAATTTCTTTTTATAAAAATAAAAGAATCACAGAATGATGTTACTTATAAACTAGCTAATTAACTACTTAGTTCATACATTGAGAAGTTGTTCGTTTTCTGTGTGAGCATCACATATTGGCTTTTGTGATGGGGATGGTAAGGGTGACCCTGCAGCATTTTCCATATTCTTTAGGTTTTGATGATGATATACTTGTCTTAGTCTCTCTATTTCCCTCTTCAGTGCCTCTTGATGAGCTGCATGCAAATACATCATTATAATTACAATATTGGAAGCTTTGTTAACCTTAAATATATCTATAACACTTTTGTTTTAGATTTATTTGGCTTAATTTAATAAGATTCTTTTTAATGATAAAGTATTTATTTTACATCGAAAAGATAATAAAAAATCATCTATCTTTTATGAGAATTGGTTCAAAGAGTACAAGAAGTAAAGTAAGATATGGAAATTATAAACCATTAAATATAAGGGTAGTTTTAGAAAATTAATACACGTTGTTAATAAATTTATTACTACCACCTAAATCATTTTCTTTAAGCACTATCATTTTGATAAAATCCAGAAATTTAGAGTTTCGATGAATTATTAAGAAAATTCAATTCAAATTCTAACTTATACAATCATTAATTACTTTTTATTCAAATGATTAAGAAAAAAAACTAAGTGAATATTTACTACTTTGAGACACGGCACATGATGATAGACAGTTACATAAATAGGCGTGCATGCAAACCCACTCACTAAAATTCAATATAACTTTGTGTGCAGTCTCATAATTGGCTTGTCCCTTATAAATTAATGAAATAAATATATTGTATGCAACTCTCATGAGAAAAGACTAATAGTTAAATAAATTATTAACAGATAATATTTTCTTTTTATAATTTATTAATTAGTTCATGGTATCATTAAGACTACAGAACCGTCAATTGGAAGTACTAGTACAAGTCCTTTTCTTATCCTCATAAGTTCACTAACTAATAATAAAATAATAAGAATAATATTAAATTAAATTAACCAAAGAAATAGTAAAGAAATAAAATTACCATCTTTGAAAATCTTGTCTTGAGCAAGGGCTGCAATTCTTTGCTTGAGAGCACTATTGTCAACATTTAGAAGCAAACGTTGATGATCCAAAAATGCTACCCGTGGAGAAAGCACTGAAACTTCCGCCTTCAATATTGGTCAACGGAATAATAATAAAAAGTCAATCATTATTTCTTCAATAGTACACATCAAATTTTCATATTTTATGCTACGTACATAGAAATTTCCAAAAAAAAACTCAATATGTGACAAACTAACCTGTAATGAAGTTACACTTCTCTCAAGCTCTGATATATATTGCAGCTTCCTCACACGTGACCTTTGTGCTGATTGTCTATTTGCCAAGATTCTGATTTATCATACAATTTTTTTATTAGTACTTAATTATTAGTGCTTCATTTTCACTGGCAAATTAAAAATAAAATAATAAAAATGTTAGTTCGTAGAAACAAACCATATTGATTTTGAAGAACAACATTTTTCTATCGAAATTTCAATTATATGGAAAAATTATGTATAAAAACTAATCAACAATTTATTATGCCTACAAAAGAAATCTAGATATTGAAGTAAGAACTCATTCTCCAAAATTGTGTCATGTGGTCGTTGCAAGTTTAACTTGAAAATTATGCATATATCTAAACATGATAATATACTATTAAAAAAAGTTGAAATTTATATCAATTAAAAAAAATATAAAATTTGCTTTTAATTTCATCCTAAGTGTTAACATACATCAAACTAGAGACAATTTTTTATTTTTTTTTTGTATTTAGTTTTTGTTAAAAGTATATATATGAATGTTTGATGATTACCTTTTGACTCTCTTGGGATCAGTAATTCTATCATTAGAAGAAGTAACATTGTTGTTGTTATTTTGAGGTTGTGAATTTTCTTGTTTGCATGGGCTTTCAACCTCATCAGGTTCATTTTTCAATTGTTTTTCATTTTCTTCCTTTTCCTTTTGATCCTCCAAATCATTTTCTTTCTTCTCTTGTTGGTTTATCTTTTTCTGATCATCATTGACGAAGTTCTGATCCGAAGGACTCGAAGGGTTTGAAGAAGACAACGTTGGTGGCATGTGAAGACCTGATATATCATCATTGAACATGGACATGAATTGTTCGTCATCAAATTTATCAAACTCATTGTCATCGTTGTTTCCACCGTGTTTTCCACGTCGACTATCGTCGAGCATAGGTGTTTCTAAGAAGGTGACTGAGTCACTCACCGTCCTTCGGTGAGCGCCTCGCCTTGCCGAGGAGAAGTCAAGAAACTCATCCACCCATGAAGGGTTCTGATGATGTTGATGTTGTTGATTATTATTATGATAATAATTATTTGTATTGACAATATTATTGGATGGTAACATGGTTGAAATTGGTGTTGGCATATATTTTTGATGAGTAGAAAAATCTGACCAACTTGGTGACATGTTTGGGATCTTAGGAGGCAATTGTGCCATTTGAGAGAGTTATAAAACAAACAAAAATTTTTGCAAACCTATAATATGGAGTTGTTGTTTTTTTTTGTTAATGATGTTGTTAACAAATGCTATCTACTATATATATATGCACATTGTATATTGCATGAATTGAAATATACAATGTGTCAATGAGAGAGAGAGAAGAAATATATGAAAATGATGACCCTCTAACACAACCCTTTGATATAAATATGTATATCTCCAGAAACCACAGGGGAATGTTAGAGGGAAGAAAGGCAAAGGCTGAAATAATTAAAACAATTTAATTAATTAAACAACATAATCATCAAATTTTTATTTTTTTGATGTGAAATATATTTTTAATTGAAAAATTTAGTTTAAATATTTAATTATGAATTAATATTCCTAAAAAAAATATGGAAGGGTATGCTATATTTTGTGTGTTGTGTAGTAGGGTCACATGGGAATGGGGAGGGAATGGACAGCTATGAACAGCTGGGAGAAAGGGTTGGGAGGATTTGGGACTCAACGGTGTTACTGGAAAGTCGCCACTGGATTAATAACTAGTGGGAATCAGCCACCACGTGCCCTTGTGACCTTCTCTTTAGTCACATGCCCTTATAATTATCTTTTCTTATATATATAACTCCCCCTTTATAACTATATTGTATTGTTAACAATTTCAATTATTATAAGGTAAATAAATTGCCTCAAAATACTCTACTTATTTAGTAACAAATTTAGGTACATTTTAAGTTGTTAAGGAAAAATTATTTATAGAAAAAAAATATATAAGGAAAATGAGATGCATATCTAGTCACCAAAAAATTAAGATATGAAAACAGAATTAGGTAATTGATTTGATTCGAAAGAATCGTGTCCACGTTCTAGTTAAATTTTAAAAGATTGATGATTGATATGTCTGTAAGACAAAAGGAAAGACAACCCCACTTAAGGGGGTTAGTGATTAATAGTGAAATCATATGGGTTTGTGATCTTTAACTAAGAGGAGATAAGAAAATCCATGTGCATAAGATATTGTATTTATAAAGAGGTGTAGTGGTGGTGATCTGATGCATGGGGTGCGACGTGTTACATTAATCATTTTTTTTCATTAGAAAGTTTAGCTAACTATAGGTAGAGTAATTTAAGATATATAGGTAGAATTCAATTGTACATGCGAACTCGTGGGATATGGGGTATGAGCTGTGAAAGAGAGGAAAAAGTGAGTCCTTCTTGTGAAGATCATGTTATGCTCCCATGTGAATTGTTTCCATGCACTATATGCTTTCTTTGCTTTGTCCCCAAACCATTCCCACATGTAGGGTATATGCCTCTTCCCTTTGTGGTTCTGGATGTGCATATATGTCTTTCTAAGTACCTTCTTCCTTCATCTTATCTTAACACGAATTGATGTACTTTTATAAGGAAAAAATAGCTTGACATTGCACAATCATGATTAGGAGCATCTTCGAGGAATTTTCTTGTAATAAACTATCAAAAATCAAAAAGCTTGAGTTTGTAGCTTAAATATACTCGTATTCTAGCGGCATGAGTTCAAATACAAAGGATTTTTTATATTTACTAACCATTATTAACATGTACTCATAAAATAAAACAAAACATAAGATGAAATAGCAACGGACATAGAGTCATTTGTTCAATTTGCAATAATTATGGTTAAAGAGATGTACTATAATAACATTTAATGCAATGGGAGGAGTATACTTAAAAAATAGAGTATTGGTCCCCAAGAGATACATATTTACTATAGTTGAATTCAATCGATTGCAGATAACATCAACGATCAACGATAGAGGGAGAATAAGTCAGATCCACAAAGACTTACGTTTTACCAAATTAGTCCACGTTAGAACCAGGTCAAGCCAAACTTTTCTAAATAGACCAGAATAAAGTTTTTTTTTAAGGGGTTTTTGTGGAATTCTATAGCAATTGCTTGGAAACGACTTTTTTTTTAATCTTTTTTTATTGAAAATTATATTTTAAAGCACCAAACCTCTAACTATGGAAAGGTTTTATGTTAACAACCAAAAACTTATGAGGTTAACTAACTTTAAGAAATACTAATATTTAGAAAGAACAAAAAATGAGATTCTTGTCAAGTTAATTTCAAATAGTGCAAGACATTTTCAGCATAGACCATATAATAAATAAACCTTTTTCTATTCTACATGTACATTCCAAATCGTTCACACCAAATGAAACTGCCCAAATTGTGGAAATGCTTAACAAGACCTGAACGTACGTCTTAATTATGATCATGAACAGAAAATGAGATACAAAATGAGATACAGAAATCTTGTCTTGCAAAAACTCGCAAGTAAATAAATATGCAATAGAAATGTTTCTAAAATCTAAACAGAAATGGACATGCATAAATAAATAAAAATAAACAAGACATTAAGAACTAATATATATTGTTTATGATATAATAAATATCACTGCATGCTAACTAATGCTATCATTCACCATATGCTATAAGAACTCAGCCATGACGACAACTAAAACATTAAGCCTTGCTGTCTTGTGCAATCTATAGATAACTGCAACTGCGTGTCCTGCAATGCACAAAAATATTTCAACTGATTCGGAAGTCATGAAGTAGAGGTATCAAACTTGGCTGAAACAGCACGGACGACATTACAGAGACAGATAAGAATTTGAAGTTCGTTTCGACATTTACCAATCTAATGTTCAGTTTAAAGAGTTCTACAATTCTCAAAACTATTCTTACAAGCTCACGGCCAACAGGTTTACAGATCTTACAAATGAAGAGTTCAAAAGCACCTATCAGGGTTATCTATCGCGGTTCATGTATCATCGACATGGGGATGTGCCAACAAGCATATATTGGAGGAAGGAAGTTGCGGTTACACATGTCAAAGACCAAGGCCGTTGTGGTAAAGTTTATTGCAAATCAAGTTTACTCATTCTCTCAAATATTACATAGTTTAGCTGCTAATATAGCAAGTAAAATATACACACATACATACACGAACCAGGATCCTTAACTGTTACAATTCAGTTGTAGAAGATTGCAGTCATTCAAAAATTTGCTTTATAGTATATTGTTTATATATATATATATATATTAAAAATTTGGTTTATAGTAAATTTTGCTTGAAATTAATCTAAAAGTTATATCTAAATATATTTGAAGTCTTCTAATGTTTATCTAACGCCGGAGTTAGCTAGCTAAAGATTATGCTTAAACATTTTTGAAAAATTTATGTTTTGAACTGACATGATGGTATTAAACATGATGCAGGAAGTTGTTGGGCATTCTCAGCAGTCGCAGCTCTGGAAGGCATCAACAAGATAAAAACAGGAAAGTTGGTTTCTCTGTCAGAACAACAGCTGGTAGATTGCGATACTAAATGCGGGAACGAAGTCTGCGAAGGTGGCGACATGGACATAGCATTCACCTACACAAAAAAACATGGAGGGCTGGACACTTCTTCTAAAGATTATCCTTATCAAGGAACAGATGATAACTGTAACAAGGTCAAAGCTAAAAACCATGTTGTAACAATAAACGGGCACGAAAGCGTACCTGCTCGCAACGAGGAAATGCTAAAAGCTGCAGTTGCTCATCAGCCTGTCTCCGTTGAAACTGATGCTGGAGGTTATGCGTTTCAATTTTATTCAAAAGGTATCTTCTCTGGAAGTTGTGGAAAGGACCTCAATCATGGCATGACTATAGTTGGTTATGGAGAAGAAAGTGATGAAAAGTATTGGCTTGTGAAGAACTCATGGACAAATGACTGCGGTGAATCTGGTTATGTTAGGTTGAAGCGCGATAATAAGGATAAAGATGGCACTTGCGGCATTGCCATGGATGCTACCTAGCCTGTCAAGCATTAAACAGCATGCTAGGATAATTTACCTGTTGTGGTTGTAAAATGAAAGATGTTAGCTCAAGAAAGATTGTTTACACTAATTATGAAAGGTGTTAGGAAGATAAAGCAACTATTGGATTGAATTTAATAATATGCAAGTAGCTAGACTGGGAAAAAATTTATGAAGCAGAAATTAGGAACAACATGGTGAAGAAAAATCCACAATATTATCAAAATAGCAAGAAAAATAGTAACCTGTTCAGCATTAAGAATTGTACCTGGCTCACTATAAATTATTGAACAGCTAAGATTTAAGCGTTGCAAATCTTTGTCTTACAGCACAAGCTATCTTCCATTCGTCGATGCTGGCCAAACCATCAATTATCTTCTGCCTCGCTTTGATATATGGTATAAAACCTCTTTCGGTCATCCCCATGGCAACCTTTCCAGCTAAAACATACTCACGTGTCTCCAAGCAACCTTCAATCACTAACTCGTAACTCTCAAATCCAACAGAGTTACCCTCTATCTCCAGGAACTCAATAATCTCAACAGTTTTCCATATCTCCTTGTTCGCCCGTAATGCTGCCAAAACTTTCACCACTGTTCCATGATCCGGGGTCAACCCGTATTTCACCACCATTTGCTTCATTAAATCTTGTGCGTCAGCAGTCCTTCTGACTCTGCACATAGCACCAATTAGAATGCCGTAACTAGTTGAATCAGGAATACATCCTGCTCCACCAATACCCTTCAGGACATTAACTGCCTCAACTAATTGGTCAACGGCACAAAGAGACGACAGTAGGTAATTACAAGTACCACAGTCAGGATGATATCCAATTGATTGCATCTCAAGTAAAATATTAGCTACCGAATGAGACAGACATCGCCGGTCCAACCAAGCGGATGAGAGCAGAAGTTGAGTCTGAGGAACTGGTAAGCAACCAGAACGTAGAGTCCGTTGTAGGACAGCAAGTGCAAGAGGAAGTGGATGAGAACTTTGGAGGGTGTAGGAAAGAAGGTAGGAATAGGCTAGTTGGGGCTTATAGCGTGGTCTGATAGGTATAAAAGACTGCAACATTTCATCAACAATTTGCACTTGTAAGTTCTGTGGAAAAGAAGATAAAAATGAGAAAGGATTTGAATTTTGGGATTTGGACAACTCAATGGAAAACAAATCAGGAATTTTAACATAGTTTTTGGCTTCTACTTCAGCTCTAATAGCCTGTTCAAGCTTTTGCGGTGAAGACGACACTAAACGAACCGAAGCACATTGATTCAGAATAGATAAGAAAGGGATAACAAATCTACGGTGCATTTTTTATCCAATCACCAGTCTTGATCCATTAATAGAGTACCGGATCACCTCATGACATGTGATAAAATGACACCTGTGGCCCAGGAAAATACTCATTGGTTCAATACAGGCAAAAGGGATGAGGGTTTATGTCACAAACAGACAGGAACAAATTCAAAAATGTGGCCAAGCATTGATAAAATATCATTTTTTTCATGAATATTAATTATATAAGTAGCCAAGCATATAATAAAAAATAAAATAAAAAAACCTATGATGATGAAATAATAAAAATGCATCATACCATACAACAAATCATCACTAAGAATACATAACAGCTTCATAGCAATGTATAGCATCCATGATGAATTAACAATAATAAACACACACCAATACCATGATGAGCAATAAACATATAAGCATAAACATTATGTTGCACTTGAATGAATTAGCCACAACACATGCAACTGTATACAAAGCAATCAATCATGTACTGAGGGTATGTGCATATAATTAATAGAAAAGCTATAACCATAGATATCAATTCTTTCATACTCCATAAATTCCAAAATCAGATAATGAGCTTAAAATGGGGATTAAGTCAACCATAAAATGGGAAGGATTTTGACCTTCTTCCAAGCTGTAATATCTTTCATCTGAATAACAAAACTAACCAAAGTTTCAATTTTTATTTTCAAGTTAGAAAAGAAAGATTGGTTTGTGGGTGGTACAATAAAAAAGGTTTTAGTAGCATACCCATTTGTGAAAAATTGAAGATTTAGATATTCGAAGCAAAAGAGGTGTGTGAAGAAGTACCTGCAGACTGAAATTTGTTCCAAAAAGCGAACCTTTGTGCTCAGATTCCGGTAATGGCGACGGTAAAAGCCTAAAGCAACAAAAAATCTTAATAAAGAAAAAAATGGAACAAAAACAATTGAATGCACCAAAAGATTTTCTTTTTTTTTTTTTTCCATAATGAAATGTGGATTGGAAATTTCGGTTCACTCCATTTTAGGGTGGGCTGGACTATCAAAATAGTAAAAAAACAAAAATTGAACATTGTACCCCCTATCCCAAGTTTTACCAAAGCAAATTATACCCTATTCTCCTACCTTCACATTTTATGCAAATTATATATTTTACCTTTTTTTTTAAATACATAATATTAAATTCAATTTGAGTTTGGAAAAATTTTAAAAAAAATCGAAAAACTTGTATTTTGAAAAATATAAACTGTATTTCAAGTTTTTCAGTATTTAAATGTATTTTAAAAAATTGAACTTTGTCTATCGATTTTTTTTCAAGTTTTTTGATACACGAATGAATTTTAAAAATTTAAACTTTATATATTGAAAAACTATTTTTTCAAATTTTCTGAAACATATTCATGTACTGCAAAATTTTATTAAAAAAATTCTGAAACACAAATATTTTTAAAGAATTTAAATTTTGTGTTTTGAAAAAAAATAATAAACTTTTTAAAACACAAATTTGTACAAAAAAACATAAAATTTAACTTTTTTTCTTTTAAAAAAATTAAATTAAATTTTTATTAAAATATAGATATATGAGTATCTTCTCTACCAAAACCCCTTGTATTGTCTCTTTTTTAAATTAAAAAAAAAATCGAAATCAACGAATTCAATTTAATTTTTCAAATTTGCTTCCCACACCCCTCACATTACTTCCCACATCCCTAATTTATTTTTGGAATCCAAAATGCCCAAAATGCCCTTCCCTCTATAATCAATTAAAACAATTTTCAAACACCTTCTTCAACCTTCCATTCACTCCTTCATCTTCACTAACCCTAACCTTCAACCTTCAACCTTCTTCAACATTCTATTCACTCCTTCATCTTCACTAACCCTAACCTTCAACCTTCAACCATTCAACATCATCTTGAGTAAGTCATCTTCAACACATTCATCATTTTCAATTTAAGGTTTTCTGGATTCATCTTCATTTTTAAGTTTATTGAACACATTATGGGTTTATCATTGTTTTCTGGGTTTAATGGGTTTTATGGGTTGATTCCATTTTCTGGTTTATGTGTTTTCTGTGTTGGGTTGAAAGGATTAACGTGAATTCAGTTCACGTATGGTGAAGATGATGATGTACATGAACTGAGATGATATACGTGAACTCAATTCACGTATGTGTACGTGAACTGAGTTTACGTAGGAAGGATTTATGAGATTTGATTTCACGTACGTGAACTAAGTTCACGTAGACTGCCCCATGGAGTTCACGTACGTGAACTGAATTCACGTAGGAAGGAATTAGTTACATAAAGTTCACGTACGTGAACTCAGTTCACGTAGACTGGTTATTCAATTCACGTACGTGAACTGAGTTAACGTAGGCAGGATGAGTGTGATGTTCACGTACGTTAACATGAGTTCACGTAGGGAAGTTTTAAAATTCCAATTGGCAATTGATCTTGTAGCTATCCTCCAATTAGCTATTACCATTGCACATATTTAGTATAGATGAATAAATTATTGTTCATGTTTATTATGTTTTCTGAATCTTATTGTTTATTATGCAGAAATGGTGCGAACAATGTTTACTGATGGAGACGGTAATGTTATAGAAGGGCCCGAAAGTCGACGTGTTAGACCAACCGCTTCTGCACGGGCTCACCGTGCTCGGCTTGAAATGCGGCACCAACAAAGATTGCAGAGGCAACAAGCAGAACAAACGCAAGCAGAACAGGGGCAAGCGAATGAGGCCCAACATGCTAATGATGCTCATGCTGATGAGACACACCGTGATGAGGCTCACCCTGATGAGGGCCAAACTCATGAGGGCCAAACTGAAGCAGCTAACGGATATCCCGGGGGTCCGATTGACAAATCTGTCTTAAGGACATATGGGGATCATGTTGCGACACGACTATGGGATGGCATTGTAAGTAAATATTTTAATGAAAATAAATATTTATTTTAATGAAATTTAATTTTGTGTTTCAACTTACATTTATATTGGTAATTTATTTCAGGATCGCGGAGAGTTAAGGGTTTTTAGTAATGGAAAAAAATTAAAAGAAGCTGTCATTGAAAATGAAGAGGTTGAGGAACTTGTCAGAAGTTCCGGTTTATATCCATTGCTAAAATGCAGCTACGAGATGATCGACAAAGGTCTAATTTCTGCCTTTGCCGAGAGATGGCATCGCGACACTAACAGTTTTCATCTTCCAATTGGGGAGATGACAATTACTTTAGACGATGTGTCTTCGCTGCTGCATATACCCGTCACCGCCAAGAATTAATTTTGTCTTTGTTCTTGGTCGTGCAGTCGCATTTTCATATCTAAAAATCACAACAACAATTCCATTTTCCCTTCCAACCTTTCTAGCCCATTTCAATAATTCATCTCGTGTATCAAACATCATGCCGGTTGTAAACATATCAGTCAAATCAATCATAACAGGTTCAACTCCGTCATTCATAGCGTCAATATTAGGTTCCACATCATCACACATTTCTTCAAAATCACGATCCAAATCATCATACATTTCTTCAAACACATCATGTTCCAAACCTTCATACATTTCATCACTGTTGTCTCCCCCTTCATCCATTTAACTGCATCCAATAAATTACATTAATATAATATAACCATCTCTAAACCCTAAAAAAAAATAAAAAAATGGCATGTTTAAAAAATGGCATATGTACGTGAACTTATAAATCCTACGTGAACTGAGAGTGCCTACGTGAACTCAGTTCACGTATCACTCACGTGAATTCAGATTAAGACACCTACGTGAACTCAGTTCACGTACGCATAAAATGTCCATTTTTTTACATTTTACGTGAATTGAGTTCACGTATGTTCACGTGAATTCAATTCACTTGTATGATACGTGAATTGATTTCACGTGTGCCTACGCAAACCTATTTCACGTATGCCTACGTGAATCCAGTTTACGTACACTGTAAAAATTCATCATCCTATTAGCTACGTGAATTCAGTTCACGTCAACGTCCGTGAACTGAGTTCACGTACGAAACTCAGATCTGAAAAAAAAAATACAGCTTCAAACTACTCACTTGCTTGTTTAGATTCATGTGAGTGACGAGGATGATGAAAATGATGAAATGTTCAAAGTGATTGAACTTTATTCAACATGAAATGCATCAAAATGATGAAGATGAGGATGATGAACAGTAACAATAATGAAGAACTTTGAATATGGAAGTTGGTGAATGGAAGGTTGAAGAAGATGTTTGAAAACTGTTTTAATTGATTATAGAGAGAAGGGCATTTTGGGCATTTTGGATTCTAAAAAAACATTAGGGGTGTGGGAAGCAATGTGAGGGGTGTGGGAAGCAACATTGTAATTTTTTCATAACACGTTAAACTTTGATCGATTAGATAGACCATTTCATATGGTCTTAACCCTTTAATGTCAATATTTAAGACAAGTTAGAAAGTACTATAAAAATAGTGACAATTTAATAAAATCTTTACGATGTATTATAGTATTTGTTTATTTGTCCGTATTTTGAAATAGATACACACATTAGATGTATTCCCACGAGTAGCAATAATAACTAATACACAAATATTTTCATATGGCTGGTTTTGTTCTCTGTATTCAAATATGAAATGGAATATTAAAGTTTGTGTAAGAAAAGGTCTATCTTTGCTTATAAATATTTTATTTATGATATCTTATAGTATAACATAAGGGGTTTACGACCTTTGAGTTAAAACTTAATTTTTTGTGTGTATTATAATATAAAGTAATAATAAAATGTCATGACTAAATACAACTCCACAATGCTGTGCACCGAAAAGGAAATAATTCCGTATTGCTTTACAGGTAACTTAAATTTCAATTGGGATATGATTTGCTCTTTATTAAAAAAGATATGTGTTTAGTTTGTACTTTGTATCATGAGATATATTCAAAAGAATTGTAGTTAACTTGCAAAACAGGGTTGAACTATACCTTTTCATACTAAATCATATTATTATCAAACTATAATTATTGGAGCTGTTGTGATAAATATTCACTCATATGATAATGCTTTCAACATGGTTAAAGCTCAATTTAAATGTCTAGCCCGCTTGAAACAAAAGAAGTTTATAATTGCTTCATGTATTCTATTTACTTTTTGAAATATGTTTTCTGTTTTTATTTTCTATAATATATGTTCATTT
Organism: Cicer pinnatifidum; assembly: GCA_037974775.1. Lineage (NCBI taxonomy): Eukaryota > Viridiplantae > Streptophyta > Magnoliopsida > Fabales > Fabaceae > Cicer > Cicer pinnatifidum. Next base: position 48,813,725 of record JBBPBR010000001.1, on the reverse strand, counting down.
TAATTAATCAATATAAAGATGTAAGACTATTAAAGTGAATCATTGTGATTGAGAAAAATAAATTGTTAAAAACAATCCTTTTAATATTTTCATTGTTTTTTATAAACATAGACAATTATTAAACTTAAGAAATTCTATTATTTTCTTTATTAATAAATAAATTTAATACAAATTTTTAAAAATCAAAATAGATAATATTTTTAGAAAGTTAGCGAACTTCAATATTTTTTCCATGTGAATAGTAACCAATAAATCAAATATTTTTCTCTTAAAAAAGCTAAAAAGAAAACAATCCTAGTTGCCTACAAATTAGTGAAATTACAGTTGGTACTCAATCATTATGTACTATGCAACATATTATTAAGGCGTATATAGTGCTATTATATGCCAAAAAGTTAGCTTTAGTGATGAAATGAAACCACATAGGTGGGGTTTCAATAACTCTAACCAACCCATAAATTAGATCCACTCTAGCCTTGAACAAAAATTGATCATTTGAGTATTGATTGATATGGTGGCTTGGAAATCAATACTTTTCCTTGAACTTAGTTTCTAATCCACCCACTTTCAATTGATCCAATATTTAGAAATTGGACACACACTTTTATTAGGAAAATAACTCAACTATCATATTTAAAATAGATAACTATTTTCAGTCCATCAATATTTGTCTTACCTATCATCAACTCTATTTGTTGATGTTTTAAGAGCTTAGTTTTTTTTTTTCCTTCTTTTTCTAGTGTAACCAAAATGAATATATTCAAAATAGATAAAAAAAACTTAAAAAGATTATAAAGATACATTATTTAATTTATAAATCGATTTTTTTAACGATGAATTAAACATTTAATCTAAATATAAAAAGGAATAATATAAAATCTATCTAAATTGAAATAAAATAAAATTTAATTTTTTATAAAAATAGATTTGTACATTTTATAAATCGATTTTGTAATAATACGTAAATCTTAATAATTTTTTTTTAGTAAGTTGTAGAACTCAATATCATAATTTTGGTTGGTATTCTATCCAAATTCTAAACATTAAATTTTTACAATCAACTTTAATTTTTCTTTATATATGAAAATTCAATTAAATTATTATATCCTGATTTTATTGTGTAGTTAGCTATTAACCAAACAATGTTGATATTCTAAGTACTAATTATTCAATCTCTCCCTTGTACAATACTTAACCAACTAACACCACTCACTACAACACCAAACAACTCCTTTTGTTGATGATCTAAAACTCTGTCCTTCCCCTTAAAGAAACAGAAAAACAAAATGCAATAATGGTCAAGCTAAAAGAGACACACTAAAGTTGGTGCCATAGGACTTGCCTTATTAAATGCTTCACTTCCCCTCCTTTTCTATTCAAATTTCAAATTCACACCTCTTTCTAAAACACTTAATACTTTTTTCTTCTTTTCATTGCTCTACTTTTAGTTCAAATATTTTCAAGTGAAAGAAATATAGAGTGATGGAAACAACAAAATGGTAGAGAAAGCTTTGTGAGAGAAATAAGCTTTGAAAAAAAATAGGGTCTGAAAATGAGTACAGCAAGATTCATCAAATGTGTCACTGTTGGAGATGGAGCTGTTGGAAAGACTTGTATGCTCATCTCTTATACTAGCAACACATTTCCTACGGTATGACAAACAACACATCATGTTTTGTTGTTTTAACATGTAAATGTTTTACGGTTTTAACCCTCCAATTACGGTTTTAACCGTTAAATTTCATTTGTTATTCTCTTATTGTTATTTTTTGAAGGATTATGTGCCTACAGTTTTTGACAACTTCAGTGCAAATGTTGTGGTTGATGGAAGCACAGTTAATCTTGGATTATGGGACACTGCTGGTAAAATGAACACTTTTAAAAATTTAAACTTTGTTAATTTCTTGTGTAGTTATTATTTTTTCAAAATTTTACTAATTTATTTTGGGTTTATAAATTAAGGACAAGAGGATTACAATAGGCTTAGGCCTTTGAGTTACAGAGGAGCAGATGTGTTCTTGTTGGCCTTTTCCTTACTGAGCAGAGCCAGCTATGAAAATATCTCTAAAAAGGTATAATTATGAGACACATTTTGTGAATTGTGATTATATGGTATAATTATTTATTCAATAGAATTGAACACTTGGGATAATTTTATGTATGCAGTGGATTCCTGAACTGAGACATTATGCACCAACTGTACCAATTGTACTTGTGGGAACCAAACTTGGTAGGAGCTAAACATATATATAACTTACTTTGCAATTTGGTATTAATTATTCTATAAGTTTAGACTTTGGTAATTTAAATGATTAATTGCATTTTTATTTTTATTGGTTTGTAGATTTGAGGGAAGATAGGCAGTATCTGATTGATCATCCTGGAGCCACACCAATTACTACTGCCCAGGCAAATCATTACTAACTAAAACTGTCTTTTGGTTATACTCAGAAAAATTTAGAAATTAGATTTGCTCTAGCTACGCAGTTAAAATTTCGACCGTTGATGTTTTTTTTCAACGGCCGAGATCTTCTTAATTGTGTGACTGCGGTGAAGTTTTTGTCCAATTTTTTATGGTTTTGTTTTAGAGTACAATTAAATCATGTAAAATTTATGGACAGGGAGAAGAGCTGAAAAGGGCAATTGGTGCAGCTGTGTACTTAGAATGCAGCTCAAAGACTCAGCAGGTTCTGATTATTTAATAATTATACAGTTATACTAATTAATACTAGCTTTTAGATTTGTCTAAGCAAGGTTCAATAGAAGTCTGCTTTAAAAATATCGTTTTAAACACAACTTTTTTACATGCAATTACAGTAGTTCTTTTAAGTTTCTCCAGGTTATTTTTATTACACTCGGTCTCTGCAAATTCAAAAGCAGATTTATTGAACTACATATGACATTAGAGATTAAAAACAACATTTTTTTGCATATACAGGAGTTGAATCTATTTCAAGGTAAAAATAAAAGAATTTGAATATAAGCAAAACAAAACTATATTAAAACCAAAATACATTATAATTATAATTGGAAGAATTCAAATCATATTTAATCCTTAAATATTTAATTGTTAGCCTTGGTCTAATTTGATGTGTTTATTTCAGAATGTGAAGGCTGTGTTTGATGCTGCCATCAAGGTTGTTTTGCAGCCTCCTAAGACAAAGAAAAAAAGAAAGAAGAACAGATCATGTATTTTCCTTTAATTGGCTGTTAATTCATGCTTGATTCATGTTGTAACATTTTATTGTACGGTTCAGCCTTTTGAACATATGTATTTCAAACTCTACCTACATTACGTTTTCTTGTATTTTTTTGTTGTTGATGGGTCCAAAGTGATGTTCCTATGTTATATGTAACTGGGTATTCAATGATAAATTTTGTGATAAGAAATAATAGCATTAATGTTGCTCACAATATTTCATAGAATATTTTTAAAGATTTTAAATAAAGAAATCTAATATTCCATCTATTTCTCCATTGGATTTCAACCCCTTCCATCCTTTTATGTGAATTAAATATATAAAAGTAATCCTGTTGAAATATAAAATTTAACATAAAATAAGACACAAATACAATAATTTAATATTTTATGACAAACAAATATAATTTATTAATGTTCTATTTTATGTTAAATTTTGTATTATAATAATATTACTTCATATATATAAATATAGTATTATAGTAGTGGTTAATATTCCTAGCATTATTAATTCTTGTGATTAATTAAACATATGATTAAGATCCTTTTCACAAGCTGTAAAAAGCTTTTAAGTTTTGTCATTTAATTGTAACAAAGGCCGAAAGGTTAAGCAACTATAATTTTTTATGGACTTTGAACCCACATAAAGAGCAACAATTACATCAAGCTACAGAACAAAAATCATTAAGTCTTATACATAAATCCTTCATTAGTTGGTGTCATTGATGTTAGTAAAATACTAATTTTTTAAAACTACACAAATTAATATAGAAGCGCCTGTAGCTCAGTGGATAGAGCGTCTGTTTCCTAAGCAGAAAGTCGTAGGTTCGACCCCTACCTGGCGCGGTTTAGTTTTTATTTTTTCAATAAAAATCAAAAAACGTTCTTTGAAATACACCCACCGCCTAAATTATTTTTTGCGTTCATTTTTTAATTATTATAGTTATAACTAATTTTTTAATTATTATAGTTATAACTTAGTGTTGTTTTTGGTTGATAAATAAATTTTGTAAAAAATTATATACTTAAAATTATTTAAAAAATCTATTTTAATTCATTTTTTATTATGGTTTAATTTGGTATACCATTAATATTACAATAAAATAAAATAAATGTATTTATGACATTAAAAAAAATTGTTATTATTAAAAGAAAAAGAACTATTTAATTTTATATCAATAGCTAATAGAAACAATAAGTCCTATTTATAAAATAACTATCAAATCAATTATTTGTATTTGGCAGTAAAATTATTTATAGTAATTAAACCTTTATATTGATAAACAATTAATAATATTATTATTATTATTAGGAAAGAAAAATGAACAGAGAAGAAGAATGATTTGAGGCGTGATTTGTTCTCACTTCTTTCGTGAACAGTCGCCAACATTTCCATTTCAATTTCCTTCTTCGTACACGCACTCTCCCTCTATCTTCTTCTTATTTTCTTCCTCCAAAGTACCATTTTTGTTTTTTAAATCACAAATAAACTTACTTCACTTACTTCCTCTTAACCCATTTTAATTTTCGATCTATCTTCAAAAAACAGCGACACCCCTTTTGATCCACAGTAATGGGTGCAGCCGACGAAGAATATGATTACTTGTTCAAGTTGGTTTTGATCGGTGACTCCGGTGTTGGAAAGTCCAACCTTTTATCTAGATTCACTCGAAATGAATTCAACCTGGAATCCAAATCCACAATCGGCGTTGAATTCGCTACTCGCAGTGTTCGTATTCTTGACAAACTTGTCAAAGCCCAGATTTGGGACACTGCTGGTCAAGAAAGGTCACGTCTTTTTATCACTATTCTTCTTTTTCTATTTTTTTTTCTTTATAATTCACTTGATAGTCGATGATTTAGTTGTTGATTTTTTAATTGGGTTTGTTTTGTTTTGTTATTTGATGAATTGAATGGTGTTAAAATGCCTAAAGTTTTATTTTTATTTATTTATGTGTGGTGGTTTTGGGATTTTTGCTTTGATCTTGATGTTTAGGACACTGATCATAAATAGAGGATTCCTTTGTGACAATTGAGTAAACCACCATTTTAGATCCTGAAATTTTAAGCGTCCTTAAATCTGGGTCCTATAATTTAGGAAATATAAAATTGCTCCCTCAAATTGTCTAATGTCGGTCAAAATGCTTTGAAGTCTCAAATTAACTAATGCTTTTAATTTTAGTACCCAAAATGGTGGTTTACTCTTGAGAATGAATGGGGTTTAAGAATGTCTAATACGTTTTTTCAGTTTGTTGGGGTTCAACAAAGTTATTATCAAATTCTGGTTGTAATTTTAGTTGTGGTTATGTTTTTATTTTGTGGAAAAAATTTCAATAAAACAAAGATTTCATATTGGGATTGAGCAACCGTGGTTGCGCTTATGTGTGATTTTTTATATTGCGAAGAATTGCGAATAAATAGTACTGATGTTGCCTCAAATACAGACACAAAAACATCGAAAGGCGTGGATGGTAGAGTCAAACTATTGTTTATTTCTTCCATATTCATGAGTTTTTTTTCTTCAAAATTCTCAAGTTTTTATATATCCATTTGGAAATTAATTCAAATTTTAAATAAATGCTAATTTGTGGAAATTTAAGTTACATTCTAAGAGATGGATGAATGTATCTTGATAATTCAACTCCCTTTTGTATGACTTGTGAAGAATCGAAGTTAGGATGTCCACGCAAAACCTAGGGAAAGGAGGGTTTGGGTGATCATTTGATGTGTGGGTTAGGTTGATACACATATTAGGTTGAGATGATGAATTAATAGTGATAAGGTGCATGTCCTTTAAATCCTACTTCTAGACTGAGAATCACCTTGACAGAAGAAATCAGCCATTAAGATGTCTTACTTTTTCCTCTAAAATTTGAGTTCAATTTACAGATTTTTTTCATCTTCAATGTGATATTTACATACTAATCAAACCTAGATAAATTATACAACTCATTCCTGAATCTTGTAGTCTCATTCTTTTTTATGCATCATCGCAGATATCGTGCAATCACAAGTGCTTACTACCGTGGAGCCGTTGGTGCACTGCTTGTGTACGATACTACAAGGCACGTGACATTTGAAAACGTGGAAAGATGGTTGAAGGAGCTTCGAGATCACACCGATGCCTATGTGGTAATCATGCTTGTCGGAAACAAAGCAGATCTTCGACACTTGCTTGCTGTGTCCACGGAAGAAGCCACCGCATTTGCAGAGAAAGAAAACATATATTTCATGGAAACCTCTGCACTTGAGTCATTGAACGTGGACAATGCTTTCGTTGAAGTGCTCACTCAAATATACAATGTTGTGAGTAGGAAGACACTTGAGAAAGCGAATGACTCTGCATCTTTGTCTAAGGGAGAGACCATCAATATTGGTAATAAAGATGATGTTTCTGATTTTAAGAAGAATGGATGCTGCAGCACTGCATAGTTTGAATTGAAAGATATATACATTAGAAGAGGAAGATCTTAGTTACAGAGCAAAATAGGATGCTGATGATTCAACTAAATTTTTATCATTTTGGGATCCATATGAAATGTTTTGATCTTTGATACTTTTTTTACCATTCAACATTTTACATTTCTCCTATTTGTTGTGGGATGTTCATTATTTTGTGGTGTGTTTTTGTTTGCTGAGATATAGGATTTTGTCTCATGAGCCCATTATTGTGTTATAATTCAGGTGTTGTCACATTTAAATTTCTACTTTGATCTGCCTTTTTGGTGGTGTGGCATATGATGAACTCTCGTGTCATGTTAGTGTAAAATTAATGTGAAAATGAGACATTTAGTGTCATTTGAAACCAGGATTTACACTGACATCCAATGACCTCCGATGTATATATAGTACTACCTCCATTTAGATATATAAGAGAATGTTATATCAACAAAAATTGATTTATTTGGTCTTAAATTTGATACAAATATAATAATTTTTAGGTAGTCAGTCGCGGCGTTTCTCGGCGCGAAGGGTCTGGCCGCGATGGTGCAGTGTTGCGCAGAGAAAAGTACGAGGTGATATGGGCACGTTCACGGGTCGCGTGTTCCCAAAGCTAAGAAAATGTGATTTTTTTTTTCAAGAAAACTAATATTATCCTTCCATTTTAAAACATTTTGGGAGTATTTTAAGTATTTCATACTTTAGATTTCACTAACTAATTTTAGTAATCTTAATTTCACTTTCTCTTCTTCATCGCTCACGTTCTCTTCTTCGTTCACGTTACCTTCTTTCTATTCTTTGTTCCTCCTCGCTTTTGCTTTTGTTCTTCAACCACCAGTTGCGCCGTCCAACTTCCTTCCAGTTTCAAACCGCCGCACCGCCTCTAACTTCATACAATACCAGTTGCGCCGCCTCTTTTTTTTTTTTTTTTTTTTTTTTTTTTTTTTT
>JBBPBR010000001.1:48760718-48793961 GCA_037974775.1 Cicer pinnatifidum | reverse complement strand
TGATATTTATTTTGTTACAAAATTCAGTAAAGTTAAATTAAATGTTAAAAAAGTCAATAATATAAAAAAATTTGTTAAGTTGATCAAACAAGTTTTTAACTTTACCATAATAAAAACTAAGGTAAATAACAAGTTTTTAAGTTGTTAAAAACTAATAATTCATTGTTGATATTATCAGATTAAACGTTTGATTTAATATTTTTTATTAATATTATTAAATTAAATATCTTTTTTAAATTTTTTATTAATATTATTAAATTGAACGTTTTATTTTGAATTGAAATTCAAAATCTTATCATTATATATAATTTTATGATAATAAGAAAAAAAATATTATATTAAATATCTTATTTTAAATTGAAATTCAAAATCTCGCAATTATTTATAATTTTATTGTAATAATAAAAAAAAATAACAAGTTTTTAAAATGTTGCAAGAGGAGATAAACGCCAAACCAAAAACTTGCTTAGTCTACTAGAGTATTCCTATTTTTGGTTTTCCCTGTTTAAAAGCAAAATAAGAAGTTTCGATATACTTGCTGGGCCTATCAATATTAAGTGAAAAAGGCCCAATGAAACTGTCACTTTCTTTTTCCCAAAAGTTTTCTTGTTCGGAAAGTTTAAACCCTACTGAAAAATCTGCATAAACCCCACAACCGCATTTCTTTCTTCTCGTCGCCGTTGATCGGAATTTCCAAGGTATATTCATTTGCATTTCTTCAATTATCTGTTTCCAAAATCTTCCAGGAAATGCAAACTAGCTCCGGTCAATTTTATTTTTTGCATTCAACGGAGTATTTCAATTCTATTTTTGTTCCAATGCTTGAAAGATTTCCGATAACTCAATTATCATTTCTGTTTTTTTTATCAATTGATTATGAGAAATTTCGTGTAGTTCATTTTATTTCTTGATTTAAGTTCATTGATTCTAGATCGCGCGCGTGTGTGTGGTGCACTCGCACGAAATCCGAAACTATATTTGATGGCGTTTGCAGTTATGATCTTGTTACGAGCTGGTGCTGAGCTATGCTAATTCGTTTGATTTGTAATTTATGTTCAGTTAGGAAATGAAAATGAAGAACATGAAAGTTCCAAACGTTCCCGGTGGTGGTGCTGCCTCTGCACTGATGAAAGTGGGAATTCTTGGTGGAATTGGCTTGTATGCTGCTACTAACAGTCTTTACAATGTTGAAGGAGGTCACCGAGCTATTGTTTTCAACCGGCTAGTTGGTGTCAAAGACAAGGTCATTGTTTCTCCAGATAATTTAGAAAACAAATTGAAAATGATTGGTTAATTACTGCATTGCAGTGAAGATGATGATTTTTAACTGGATATAATTGTTATAGTCCTTCTGTTATGATTTTAGCTCATTGTGGTTGAATCTATCGGTTTTGGCACCACAAAGTCTGTATTTTGTTTGGCTGAAATGAAATTGCTATCTTGTTTGATATGCAGGTTTATCCTGAAGGGACACACTTTGTAATTCCATGGTTTGAGAGGCCAGTCATCTATGATGTCCGTGCGCATCCCCATCCTATTGAGAGTACATCAGGGAGTCGTGATCTCCAGATGGTAAGTAGTAACTAGTAAATAATAAATTCGGTTTTACTTAGACTTGCATGTTGTCAAATCATCAGGAAATGGTTTTGAATCTTGATATCAAATTCTCAGAACCTGTCTCCTGTCCCCTACCCTGTAAATTCTTGGGATATAAATTGCGTATATTTGATTCATTATATTTATTGTTTTCACATTGATTGACAGAAGAAGTTTTGTTGTACGGAATTGGGTGTTCTTTTAACATTTGTTTCTCTTCTGTTTTTCCTCTAGTTAACTAAGTATTTATTCTATTATGTTTGACCTGTGATATAATTTCCATTAACGTGAAAGGGAAATAGAATTGCATTCAGAATTAAAAGGGCGTTTATAATTTCATATGAATTTTCTTGGAAGAGCTTATGAAAATAGCTTTTGGCATGCCCATAAGCTGTTTTCATAAGCTTCATGTGATTGCTTTTAGAATAGTTTATACAAAGTTTACCCTAATTACCTCTTTGGTAGTAGAAATAACATGCATAAACTCTTGCTTATAAGAGTTTATTGAATAAACACTTAATCAAGCTTTTTATCTAAGTGCCCTTTATATTTTACAATGTTTATCCCTGTTTAGCTGATTTCCAATTGCAAAAGCATTGTTAAAGTTATTTATTTATTGCTAGCTGGCTATTTTTTATTGCATAAAATAGTAAGATTTAATGATATAAATAATTCGGCTGGTATTTTCACTTTTCTCATCGACTGTTGAAAATTTCAATCTAGTGTTCCTGGGATTGGGACTTTAAAACCTAACAAGTGCTCCTCAAAAACCTAACTATTAGATACCAATGATCATTGTCTATTCAGTTTTTATATCAGCTATTCAGCTTAAACTTTAAACCTAGCAAGTGCTCCTAAAAAACAATTCAAATCTGAAATGATTTAAACATATTTCGATCATTTCCAATGGGGTGAATTAAAATGACTTTGTGAACTTTTAATGCTGTTAGACATCTGTTGAGTGACCTTGAAGTTTGAATATCTTATGGCAAATGCCTTATCAACATCCCTTGTTGTGAGCTACAATTTGCCTTTTCACGTTTAGCCTTTGTATCTGCATCCATACTCTCCCACACACTATCTGCATCCATACTCTCCCACACACTATCTGCATCCATACTCTCCCACACACTATCTGCATAATGTCCTTTCTTCCACTTTCCCAGGGTTATTTGATGCCTTATTCTTCTAATTTATTTGAATGCCACAATGTTAGATGTTTTAATTAATATACTTTATTAGTAGAAAGGATGTTTGGTTTCATGAAACCAATTTCCTGTACTTCATGTTTATTGATTATAGATGTTTTATAAATTTAAACATGTGCAATATTGTTCTTTTCTTTAACTTGCGCATCCATGCCTTACAGGTGAAAATTGGGCTTCGAGTCCTTACTCGTCCTTTGCCCAACCAGTTACCTACAATTTATCGGACCCTTGGAGAGAATTATAACGACAGAGTTTTACCTTCGATCATACATGAAACATTGAAAGCTGTGGTCGCCCAGTACAATGCCAGCCAGCTTATTACACAACGAGAGGTAAGGGGAAAAGCTTGTCTGCATGATGCATGAAAGCTCAAGTTATTATTTGACAAAGTTGCTAGTTGCTGAGTTGTCTATTTTCTTTTGCATGTCATGCTGTTAAATTATTTTTGTTTTGATACCTGTTAGAAGCCCAATGGATACACACATGATTTGTCCTAGTAAATATTATGCTAAAATTCTTGTCATTACACACTAGCACAATGTGTTTTATGAAATTAAAATCAAATATTAAGAGTTATACATTGTTTTGAACTCATGTGAACTGGGGAAGTACTATTGCTTTGTTTTACTTACATCACTGTTAATTTCCATTCTTAACAAAGAAGTATATCTTTTAATGGATGTATTCTTTGTAGGCTGTTAGTCGTGAAATCCGGAAGGTTCTGACTGAGAGGGCAGCCAACTTCAATATTGTCCTTGATGATGTGTCCATTACTAGCCTGACCTTTGGAAAGGAGTTTACTGCTGCAATTGAAGCTAAACAGGTGGCTGCACAAGAAGCTGAGAGGGCTAAATTTGTTGTTGAAAAGGCTGAGCAAGACAAGAGAAGTGCTGTAATTAGAGCACAGGTAAGAAGAAACTTTCGTCTTTGGTAACAACTAACAAGTGTTCACAAATCTGCTTGTTAAGTTTAATGCGTGAAAAGACTAGATGAGATAGGATTAGGAATGACGACATTAGAGAGTTGGGGTAGCACCTATCAATGAAAAGATGGTGGAAACTCAACATAGGTTGTTTGGGCATGAGAAGAGGAGACCTGAAAGTTTGTAGTAAGGAGAGAGATCAATTGAAGGGTGGTCAAATCTTTAGAGGCAGTGGAAGATCTAGAAAAACTAAAATTATATAGGAGACCTAGGGATTAATGAGTTTGATGGAGATATGGTATATGACAGAACATTATGGTGTTCTTTAATCCTTGAAGTCGACCCTACTTAGTGGGATAAGAATTGATTGTTGTTGTTGCAACTTTAATGTTAAATTAAGTAGTATATATATTGGCAGTTTGCTATTGCAGTTTTACACCTCAGACCACTATTGATCTACATTACATGTTGGCCTTCTTCTGTTTCGTAAATATTTAGTTCTTCCTGACCTTTGTTACTAATCAACAGGGTGAGGCTAAAAGTGCTCAACTGATTGGACAAGCCATTTCCAACAATCCAGCTTTCATCACACTGAGGAAGATAGAAGCCGCGAGAGAGATTGCTCATACTATATCAAAGGCAGCAAACAAGGTTTACCTGAATTCAGATGATCTTTTGCTGAATCTTCAGGAGATGAATTTGGAGCCTGGTACGAAGTGAGCTGGTTAATCTGTGTATGGGTTCTCTTTAATTTTCAAGCATAAAAAAGATCAATCTTTAGAATTTAATGTGGTGAAAAGTCTCCTGAATTATGATATAGGTTTGGGAGAGTGATCATTTGAGAATGAGACAAACAAATTCTTCACGTTACATAAAATGAAATACCTTAAGCTACTGAATCTGACATCCTGGTTTCATTTTGCCGCCCTAAATAATGGATTGTTGAAATTTTTTATTTTGCGCAGTGAATCTTGACCAATGAGTTAGACAGTGAATTAATTCTAGTACAAAAAGGTTTGTGTATCTGTATACTTGATACATCTTTCATTAGGTCATGCGTTGCCCGCACTATTTGGCAGTGTTTTTACCCTATGATGTTGATTTAGTACGATTAAGCTCCAAGCAAACTGCAAAGGCTGTGTCCAGAACGTCTATGAACTTAGGGAGTGTTTGTCGGTTTCAAGAATTGCAGAATAATATAAAAACTTCATATAAGTTGTTTCTACGAGCTATAGTTTAAGAAGCTCTTTTAAACACTTGCATAAATATCCGTCACAAGATTAAAAAAAAAATACTTTCAAATGTTTCAAATTAAAATAAAATTAAGAAGTATTGATCTTAGTCCTTTTGGCACTGTCCCAAGTTGATGCATATTTATACAATCTTCATTCTCATTGATAGATATTTAAATTATCCGTAGTTCATTAGTATTAGAATAATTTCTTGCTATACATATTACTTAATTTGTTTTTATTCACAATTGTTAAAAAAATTCATGAATGAAAAAAGAATTAAATTAAACGGAGAAATGGAAAATCAGTTAAGATTATCAGTTTATTACTTCCAATAATTGATTAAAAACAATTTATGGAGATATAATAGTTTTACGTGTAAGAAAGTTTGTTATTCCATTTATTTATCTTAAAAGATACATGCATTATTTTGGTCTATAAGATATATACATTTTTAGACAAATAAAATTTTGCTTCACTTTCATCAATAAAAAAATAGCACGGAATGATAAGTGTTTATATGACTCCATGTGCTAGAGTTTGAACAATCACATTTATTTTTTTCTTAGAAAACTCAACATGAAAACCATTAAATAAAAACCAATAAGATTCTACCCATCTTCTAAAATTGCGCTAAAAGAGTAAAAATTTGCCACAACAGACTTGACATCAAACTCAAAAAATGGCATCTTTGATGTATTTAGTCAATAATATGATTCTTATACATCTAACAATCTGTTCAATTATTCTCCAATAATTTATTTTTATTTATATAAAACAAGTTTATATGAAGTAAATTGTGAAACATAAAATAATTCTATATACTATCAACAAAAAATTTGCAATTATTATTTAATTTTAAAAAAAATCAAATAAGGTTGAAATATTTTCTTGAGGGGTGTAATGCATATTCTTTTGAGCTAAAATATGTTAAGTCATATATAATACACTTCCAGAAGACAAGTTGTTTAGTAAAACAAAATATTGACAGTTTGAGATTTGTAAACTTTTAAAAATTAAGAACAGAAAAATCTCCAAATTCTTTTATATAATGAGATTAAATCATTAAAAATATATTTAAATTATTGAATAGATTTACATATATTGAAACTTATTTTTAGTAGAATAAATATATATATTTATTTTACATAGATATATTTTTAAATAAATTTAATTTATATACATAGTCAATTTAAACTATTTTTACAGGGTTAATTAATTATAATATTAGACTTATCATTATTATTTACAATTTTTTTTTAAAGAATACATACAAATTAAACTTTTTTGAATTTAATTATATTCATATCTGAACATTTTTAACTTCTATGATTTTAATTATGCCTTTTTTTTATCGAAGGTTCCAACGCAGCCATGACAATTTCCCTCTTGTAAGCTTTTCGTAGTTCGTGAACCATCTCTAATCCATGTTTGGTTGTTAACCACATGCTGACGTCAAGCATTATCCTCGCCACCTGGGTAGTATGTGTCCTGACAATGCTGACATCGCAATTATTTATTGTCCTTAAATAAAAGTACCAATTTTTTTTTGTATAATGTCATAATTTTTTATATATAAATTTTTTTCAACATACTTTATATTAAAATATATTATTTTTCAAAAATTTAAATTGAAAAAATTATAATAGTTAAATCTTGAGAATGCGATATGTATATATTTTGTATTAATTGATAAGATAAATAATAAAAATATTAATTATTTATTAATATTAATTAAAATTATTAAAAAAAATAATAATAATAAAAACCTTTAGAGTTTAGACCATATGTAGAGAGAGATGTTTCTACTGCTACCTTCTATATCTGTTATTATTTGTGAAGTTCATTGTGAACTATTTTGTGTAAAAGGGTGATTGTTTATTAACCTAAATATGATAAGTTAATTTAGTGATTAATGATATTCGATTTGAAGGAATTTGTATATTTGTTGAAGAAAATGAATATAGTTGATTAGGCGCCGTCCAAATGAATACGTACACAAATTGCAAAAGAGAGGAAAAAGTGACACAACCTTAAACGTCAGCCACATCAAAGATGACCAAATCCCACCGCGTCACTTTGAATTTTTTCCCCCAATTCCCGTTGACGCAATAATTTGTACTAATAACTAATAAACCTTTCAATTCATTCTTCACCTCTTTCTCCATTTATTATTTATATTCTAATTTTCGCAATCAAACTATTTCCTCTCTCAAAATTAAAATCATGTATCAAGCCATTCCGTACAGATCCTCATTGCGTCCTCTCCGCAACAATGATTTTGTAAATACCAATGTTAATGAAAATTATTATAATAATAACGACATGAAGAATTCGAATTCAAATTCTTCACGCAAAGAAGAAGGTAAGATGATATTGAAATTGGTTTCTGAGAACGCTGTGATAGTGGTTGGTAAGAGAGGTTGCTGCATGACGCATGTGGTGAAGCTTCTGTTACAGGGTCTTGGTGTTAACCCTGCGATTCATGAGGTGGATGAAGAGAAAGATGAAGTGAATGTTGCAACAGAATTGGAACCAATCATTGAAGGGCAAAATTGTAATATTCTGCAGTTCCCAATGGTGTTTATTGGTGGAAAGATATTTGGTGGATTGGATCGTGTCATGGCTACTCATATTTCTGGTGAATTGGTTCCATTGCTTAAACAAGCTGGAGCTTTATGGCTATGACATTAATTCATTTCTTTTTCATTTTCTTCTTAGATTCTTATCATAACTTGCTACTTGTAATTTGCTTAGCCTTCAATTTGGCTCGCTATTTTCATGACCAAAATTAAGATGTGATCTTATTCTCTGTATTATGGTTGGTTATTTATATTCCATTAATTCCTATTTTCAAATTATTATTGTTGTCTGTCTTATGTCTAATATCTTCGTATGTGCTTTATAGTTGATTTGATATTCAAATCAATTAGATTAATGCCACCATTTCTCATATTCTAGATTGTTTGAATTTTAAATTGGTCAACCTGATTCATTTTTCTTTTTTCACATTATGTTTTGAAATATTATTTCTAAAGGAAATAAAACATAAACAATGTTTCTTTTTTCTTTCTTTATGTAGATTCTCAAAACCGAAGCAAAACTTATTCGAAACGTGTTAGAGAGTAGATATATATACATATTCGATCTATGTTTAAATTTTTTTCTAGATTCAACTCCTATGGCTAAACAATATGCTTTGTACCCAAAACAAATAAGAAAAATATATGGTTTTCATTTGGGAAATTTAGCGTGGGTCCAGATTTAAAAACTAGAATACAATCAAATTTGGTCCTTCGATTGCGTGTTAGGCATTTTCAACTTTGATCATCGCCGACATCTGAGAGCAAAAACATTTTCAGGTCTCAGAACATATATTGGTTTTTTTCTTTCTTTTTCACTCTTTCCTTTTCTAATTTTCAGTTATTGTAATTTTTTTATTAATATTTTAAAATTTCCATTATTTTTTATGATTTAAAAGTTGAACTACAAATTAGAATCTTGTATGTTCTATATATAAACAAAATGTGCAATATTGTTTTTATTCTACAACATATGTGCTTTTTTCGATACATCAATATATATTGTTTTTTCCTTCATCTTTTGCACTTTTTTAATAAACTAGACGTTATACATAAGATGACTCACAAGGATTTGAGGCATTTGGAGACTGAGCTTTTTTCACTTGTTTTGCTTTATAGTAGTATCACTTATGTAATTCATTTTTGTTATGTACTGTGGTAGCGAAATTGTAAAGGGGGGGTTTTTAAGTAGTGCGCTTTGTATGTGCATACATAAGTGTATGTCTTTGTGGGCTAACCTTAGTACTTCTCGTGTAGGTTGTACAGTGCACAGGTTGTATGTGCAACATTTGGAACCCTTGAATTAGTATATTTGATATCACGGCGAAGTTGTGAGAAATATTGTAATTTTGTAAAAGTTGCAATTTGTAGTTTTTGAAAATAAGAGCGACTTCCAGTGATTTTGACAACTCTACCGTGATATCAAACATGCATTAAGTGTCGTGGAAATTTTCAAGCAACACATGAAAACTTTAGAGCACGAGTTTGGTGGTGATTTCTTACAGTATGATCAGTCACATTGTCATACTCCTCAACATCCTCACATTATGATGATAATCTCGACCATCATCAATAGATGGATGATACTGTTGGAACACGTTGTATAATTGAGAGGAATTGAAATTGAGAAGAAAAGAGAAGAAAATAGAGAAAACAGAAAAACGCAGATTGATCTTCTGCTTCTTCAGATTGATCTTAGTTCTGCTAAAGATTGATCTTTTCACTCTGCAGATCAATCTTCTGGTTCTGCATATTTCAGCATTACACTACTTCTTTCTTGGCCTTTTATAGCAGCAATTTTGTGGCTGTTTTAGTTCAACCAACTTAACCAACTCTTAACCAAATTCTAACTACATTTTAACTACATCATTTTGAATTATCTCCAACATGCCCCCTAATTCAAAGTGATTCAGTTGACATTAATACAAGATTGTTCCTAATTTATTTGAACTTCACCCTCTTCAAGCTTTTAGTTAGGATGCCTTCCTTTTGATCACTCATACTGCAGTGCTCTAGTCTCATCCTTCCTTTCGTCACTTGATCTCTTAAGAAGTGAAAACTTGTTTCTAAATGATTGCTCTTTCTATGAACACTTGAATGTCTTGCGCATTTTTGAGCAAAATGTCCTTCTTCACCACACCGATAGCACATTTTCATGCACTTTGCAGTTCTGTTCAAACAGTCCTTGATCTTCTTAGACTTCATCTTTATCTCAGATCTTTGATTCAACAATCTCTCACAAGTTGCATTTTTCACCGAAATCATGCCTTCTTCAGTCACGTCACTCATGGTTAACAACGCATCAGCCTTTTTCCCTTTGTCGCCTTGACCAATTGCAGTCTTCAATGCTTCAGATTTCATCCCTGTTATCACCTTCATGTCATCTTCCAACAATCTGTCCAGCTGCTGCAAATCAGACTTGTTGCAAGCCAAACATTCAACAACTCTCGCCTTATTGCTCGGAGCTGCAACATGAGTCCTAGTTGCATTTACTAGCTTTCCTTGGACCTCACTCTTACCATCATCACTATCATCATCTAGCCCAATCGCTTCCTTCTTTCTGCAAATAGAAATTGCAGGGACCTTTCTTCTGTTGCTTGGCACAATAGCAAGAGTGGCTGGAACATTGACATATTTGTTCCCTTACTCAACATCGCCTACAACAACTTTTGCTCTTACTTTGGGATTGACTGTTTTCCATTTATTTGTAGTTCTGCAAGCTGTGTGAGGTTGAATAGTTGGGGTACTAACATCACCTTCCCTTGGATTCAACATCTCATCCAATCCTTCAACCTCCATCATTCTTAAGAATCTATTTGACAATGCTGTTTTGAAGGTTCTGTTTCTAGACAATGGTGCCTTTAATACAAACCTGTTTGCACTATCAAACATCTTTATTTCACCATGCTTCATCTTCATTGAATATCCCTTTTCAAGTAGCTGTCCAAGACTTAACAGATTGTTCTTCATTCTTGGCACATACAACACATCACATATGAAATATTGCTTGCCATCTTTCCTTTGAATCAACACATTTCCTACTTCTTCTGCAGTTACTTTGCTGCCATCTGCAAATCTAATCTCTCTTTTTACCTTATCATCAATGCTTACAAACCAATCTCTGTGGAAAGTCATGTGATTCGAGCATCCAGTATCAAGAAACCAAAACTGATAAGAAGAACGTTCTTCACCTTTTTCAGAACGATATTTGTTTTTAACACTTTTTTCAGAACGATATTTGTTTTTAACACTTTTTTCATAACGATCTTCGTTTGTGATTGCCATCAATAACACATCCTCTGAATCTGAATCTGAATCCTCAACTACCATTTGAGCATCATCATCCTCTCTTTGGACTTTCTTGGATTTGCACTCATTTGCAAAATGCCCTCATTTTTGACAATTGTAACATTGGATTTCTTTCTTGTTAAATTTCTTCTTGCCATTCAAATTCTTGCTGTTGTTGTTACTTTTATTATGATCTCTTGAACTTACAGACCCTTCATCGGAATCATCCGTCTCTTCATCATAATCATACTTCTTGTACCACTTGAAGTTACCTTTGCCTTTCTTGTGCTTCACATCACCTTGGTTGGTCTTCTTGCTAACTTGAGTCTGCAGGGCCTGCACTTGTGATATTGAGGTTGATGCACACCTTTCTCTTAATCTCAGTGCATGAGCTTCAAGAGATCCTTGAAAATCCTCCATCTTCATCTTATCAAGATCCTTTGAGTCTTCAATTGCCACCACTGTGTGATCATACCTTTGTGTTAATGTTCTAAGGATCTTTTCAATAACTGACACTTCAGTTAATGATTCACCATTTGTTCTTATTTGATTAACAACAACCTGCACACGATTGAAGTAATCTGCCACAGCTTCATCTTCTTCCATCTACAACAATTCATATTGCCTTCTTAGTATTTTGAGCTTCACTTTCTTGGTTTTTTCATCACCTGTGTAATACTTCACCAAGATATCCCATGCCTCTTTTGCTGTAGATACCTTTGAGATCCTTTCAAAATTGTTTGAATCCACACTTTGCTGGATGTAAAACAATGCCTTGCAATCCTTTTTCTTGCAATCTTTGAAAGTTGTTTGTTGTCTTTCTGTTGGATTCACACCAAGTTGTTCATAACCATCTTGAACAATCTCAAACACTTCTTGAGCTCCCAACAACGATCTCATTGATGTAGACCACCTCTCCCAGTTCTTCCCATCCAGAATTAGCAAATTCGATGGAAATCCTCCTCCATTCATTTCTTCTTTTTTCTTTCACTCACACTTGTGTTTTCCAATTTTGATTTCCCCCTCACACTTTCACTCGTGTTTCCCAAGGTCTAGAACCCAAGCTCTTGATGCCATTTGTTGGAGCAGGTTGTATAATTGAGAGGAATTGGAATTGAGAAGAAAAGAGAAGAAAATAGAGAAAACAGAAAAACGCAGATTGATCTCCTGCTTCTTCATATTGATCTTAGTTCTGCTAAAGATTGATCTTTTCACTCTGCAGATCAATCTTCTGGTTCTGCATATTTCAGCATTACACTACTTCTTTCTTGGCCTTTTATAACACCAGTTTTGTGGCTGTTTTAGTTCAACCAACTTAACCAACTCTTAACCAAATTCTAACTAACTTCTAACTACATTTTAACTACATCATTTTAAATTATCTCCAACAGATGCCTCACCTAATGATCCTCAATCTTGATTTTGTAGTTTCATTGGATACAATTTAGTTATTTTGGATGTTTATGTTTAGTTTTTTGTGGTTTTAAAGTTTACGGTAATGACACATTATGTTTTTGCTTTCGAGTTGTGTTCATTTCTACTAATTTTATAATTAAGACTTCACTTGTTCTTTATTTTTTGAGCTTTAATACTAATTTTCAATTTAATTTTTTAAGAATGAAAAATGTATGATCCTTTTTTCATTAAATGCCTAAATTTATAAGTAGAAGTGTTGATATACTAAATCGTATTTTCCCGTTCTTATTTACAAGTAAAAGTGTTGATATATTTAGTTTAAATTTTAAAACAAACACATCAATTTTTTATTCATAAATAAGAATAGAGGGAATATGCTATAACTAATAAAACCATTAAATTATCATCTACATTTTTTAGCGCTAACACTAATGTGAACAAAGTGTAAGTTCATGCTCTAGCTACTCACTATCACAAATATGAAAGCAACGTCCATAGTTGCGTGATACTAGATTTAGAGTTAATAATTAATAGACGCTAGTTAGCATCATCTTTTTAGAATGTGATTTATCTACTTTTCATCGTTTGTGAATGTAGCATCAAATGTGATGCTAGTGATTAACTTTGAGGCTTTCAGCGTAACATTAATTCGATAGTAAGAAGCTTCAATGTCCAACTTTTTTACTCGTAGCGTCAGTTTTTTCCTATGCTAAAAAATTAGTTTCTTGTAGTTTTTTTTTTTTTTTAAAAAAAATTTTTTTATCGGTTTCTTGCAATGTTTTATTCATTATTATTTTTGATTTAATAAGTTAGTGATTAGAATTTCAAGTGTGACGAAATGGAGAATCTCATGTTTGAATTTGAGTCTCTTACATATCAATGTATTTGTTACTAACAATTAATCTATATTTAGAGGAAGTTTTACTTGTTGTTGTTGTTATTAGTTTGTAATATTTGTACATGTTAATATTATAATTCTTTATAATTATAATTATTAAAAGAAGCCTTATATATATTTGGGCTCAAATCGTGCAGAAGCATAAAGCCATAGATAGCCGGCCCATGTATTCATTTTTGGTGTAGGCCGCCAATAGTCTGCAGAGCCCCATGAACTTTCATCATCTACATATTTTTTATGGCTGGTGTCTACAATGTTTAAGGTCTAAGGTCATCCTCTAATTATTATTTTTAGATATAATTAAATAATCCTTTACGGTTTGATCAACATGGTTACTTTTTATGACTATTTTAGCCTTTACGGTTTGGTCAACATGGTTAGACATAATTATTATGACTATTTATTTGAATAACTTTTGTCACCATAAACTTACACCTTATTTTAGCCTATATATTGCAGCACTTTCAACTTATCGTATTTACTAAATCTAGCCACAACATTAAGAATCATGCTAATTTACGTATTATTTTATAACAGGAATTATAGAATTAAAATATTAATATGTTAAAAAATATAAGTTAAATAATTAAAATGTAATATTTTTCATTCACTAAAACATTTTTGATAAATAACGTTGTTGTTTAATAAATACTGTACTAACAGAGTAAATTTTTAACATCATATCTTGAATTCGAATATAAAACTCCGCAGTTGGTTGTGAGTTTTTTTGTGTAGTAATTATACTTTCTTCTTATATATATATTTTATTCATTAGAATGTCAGCAAAAACTATGATGTTCAACATGTTATATTTTGAAATTCATATTTATTGAGAAAAATAGAGGATCTCACTTAGGTTTAAGAATCCATCAAACGGGTGAAAGAAATAACACTTCATATGGTAATGTTTGGTCGAAATCCATCATAGAAAAAATATTTAAATAATACTCAACATTAGTATATGTTTAAGGTGAAGATTAAAATTAAGTTGAGACATATCTTGTTAAGAGTTAATAAAAAATTTATATAGCATAAAAAGAAAAAAAAAAGAATAATATTAAATTAGAGCCTCATTTAAAGTGAAGTAAAGCCGAATCAGATTGAAACATAAAATATATAAATTTAATTAAGATAACCACCAATTCAAGATTTTTCATTAAAAAAAATCAAGAATGATCAACGTGGTTACAAATATTATTTGTGAATGCAAATATCTGGTGTCACCAACGTTTCTTTGTGTTTGTATAATTGCAATTATCTTAAAGAATAGAACAATAATTCATTATAGGCCACCATCAATTGGACATTAAGGTAGACAAAAAAAATATCTTTTTACACGCATTCACTTTTATTCGTCGAGGTCCAATATAAATGATTGAACCAGTAACTATATCAAATTATGAATATAATCAGAGTGGAAGATGGGCCTCATTGTCTTTGAATTCCAACAAGGAAGGGAGTCTTAAAAATCTGTCTTTTTGGTCTGTTCCCCAATCATAATTTGACAATAATTCATTGTGCAAAACTAAGGACACTATGCAATTTGATTTCTTCTCGTATTAAATAAAACATTGTTCTTTTATCCATAGTGCAACTTGGTTTTGCTCTGATTGGGACCTTAGCCACATACACATCAGAGAGAACATAGATAGTGACATTGTTTACCATAATATAATATATATAAATATAATTCAACATGTCTTGATTTTCTTGATTAAATAATTTATGATTTGGGCATTATTTGGTATCTGATCACTTTCTCTCGGCATAAGGGTGTAGAAAGTTGGTCCAGCCCCCCCTACCATTTTCTCTTTAAAAGGGAGAAATTAATTAATACTATTTTTCTTTTTGGGATAATAAATCAATCGTTAAGGTATGCTTGATTCACCTTAAAAAGAAAAGAGTGGTGTTACTAGTTCAGTGTGCGCTTCTTCTTTTTCTTTCTTTCATTTTCATTTCTAAATGGTTTTGTATTAATTTTACCTACAAAACTGTTTTCTCGAGATGACCTCTACAAATGTGCATACATTGAAAGGCAAAGAGATAAAATAGAAAATTACACCAATATATATTAAAATATTCTTTTTTAAAATAAACACTAACATCGTAACATATTCATATAATAACTTTATTCAACTAACAAATTTGAAAGAGCATACATGATATACCTTATTTTTATTTACGCATATTATTTGTTAAATAGGAGGAGATTTCCTTATATATGTATTATATAATAAAATTGAAAAAGAATTATTATTAATTAAAATACACATTAATGATTATTTTATAACTCCCCCATAAAATCAAGAGTTAACATCTCTTACATGAAGATTTTTATATTTGACTAAGAATAACCATATTATAAGTAAAATCTACATATTCACAAAAATCTTAATACATGATTTAAAATCTACATACATTCACTTGTATGCTGATTAATATGTCCATTTTTATTCAATATGTCACTTTTTATTTTTATTCTTTTTTTCAATGCATCAAAGATAAATAAAATGGCGAAACTATATATATTATTCATTTTTGAAGAATCATATATCAATATATGCCTATAAATTTGTTAAAATCTCTCTCTATACATATTTTGTGAGAACTAATACTTATTATGAAAAACGACAACTATTAACAATAATCATTAGATTCAACGAATACTTAAGATTAAATTGTTAACTAAAAATATTAAATCACGATGTGCTCACCAACAAACACTTTCATGAATATCTCTATATTTACTCCTTTTCTTTTCCGTGATCATTAGAATTAAAAACCCATTCATCTTTTTACCAAAAAAACCATTCCTCTTCTTTTCTAAGTTCTAATAATAAAATCAGTTTTTATATGAGTAAAGGAAACATCTTTTAGCATCAAAAGGCATTAACATTAAAGAGTGGAATTGAGAATCGGGTTTTTAGACATTACTTTATAATGTCAATGGATTAAGAATCAAAACTCTTAATTTGTGATTTCTTCTTCATACATGATTTATTTCTCCCTTTTAATATTTGTAATTTGGTCTTTTTCTTATTGTTGATATACGTCTAATTTCTCCCTCTTAACTTGTTTCTCACAAGAGTTAAAATATCAAAATAAATAACTTAAAGGTAAAACTAAACCTAAAACTTATATAAAACTAATATAAATAAAAAGTTTCATAACTTAAAATAATTGTTTTCCATGATGCAATAGTACCAATATGGCGAAAAAAGTAGAAGAGTGAGCAATCCACTCTTTTACCTAATGGAGTGCAAAAACATATTAAAAAAACCAAAGGCACGAATATCTTTAGAACTAAAAAGCTATCACGAAGAAAACTCACACAACTACTAGACCCAGAGTTACAAAAGAGACGTTATATTTTTAATGATTAATTTAATCGTAAACATTAATTAAATTTAATAATAATTATTAATAATTCTCATTTTTCATAATAACTAATTAGTTACGTTCACGTTCACGGTATATACATTCATACATAAAATCATATAAAATTATATATTATATATATGCATTATAAAGAAACCGTGCATATATATCTTTGAAAAAGCAAAGTACAAATTGCAAATCGAAAAAGGAATATTCATGTCAAGTGCTGTTTTTCCTTTGTGTCCCTAAAGTTGGGTTGGCAAAATGCAATAAGATCTTGTAGCATATATCCGTGCATTTGTGCAGCAAATAACCAAAAAAATAAAACATAGAATTATTTTACAGAAATAATTTGTCTTAGATGGATTATTTTTTTTTAGTTTTTTCAATATATCACTCTCAATTTATTATTTTCAATTATGCATTTCTAATAATTGAAATGCACCTATAATTGATAAAAATAATTTGATTAAATTTCTACTATCTCTCTTTCATTTATCAAAGTTAAAAGGCACATATTCTCCAGCTTTTGGTAATCAGAAGCATGTGAGTTTCTGTATAATGGAATCCCAGATCTAAATCTGTTTTCCTTTTAAAACTTATTCCAATTTTTATTTTTGATAAATGGCAATTATTCCAATTTAATTAAGCCAAATTAAAGCTAATCGTTGAAAATTTGATTATTGGACTTCAAAAAAGATTACCCTTATACATGCAATATTTTTAATCATTAGATGTTCATAATTTTAATGGAGGAGAAATGTAGAAATCAAATTATATATATCACCAAAAAGAAAGAAATCAAATACATATATTATATGATTAAAATAATTTCTTCAAAAGAAACAATCAAGTTTACTTATATTTATTTTTTCCACTACTCCATTTCCATGGGAGAATAATTAATATGGATGAGTATTATAGAGCAAGTTTTAATAGATACTATCTCTTTCCTCTATGATGCGCGGACTCCACTACTAAAAAATTAATAATGTGTATTTGATATTATTGTTGTTGAAAAATGATAATATAAAAGTATTAGTGAGTTGTATTTTGTATTTTTTTTTTGGATTAGATTGAATGTTTATTAAAATTATTATTAAAAAAAAATATAAGTAAATGATGTGTAGAAAAATGGATCCTATAATGTTAATTATCTTGAGAACTTTCTGAAAGGATAAAAAAATTGAAGTTCTTTATAAATGAAAAATTGTAGTAGTATATAATAGTTTGGTGGTTTAGTTATATTTGAAAAAGAAGAGGACAAAGAAAGAAACAAGCACACCCTTGGTGACAACAAATTGCTTTTCCCTAAACAAATATATTTAAAAATGGGAAGACACTATTTATGATGGCAGGGTGTAGAGATAAAGAAGAGGGTGAAAGTTTGAATAGGAATCTTAAGATGGCATTGAAAGTTGAAGTCTTTA
The DNA here is from genome assembly GCA_037974775.1 of Cicer pinnatifidum. NCBI lineage: Eukaryota > Viridiplantae > Streptophyta > Magnoliopsida > Fabales > Fabaceae > Cicer > Cicer pinnatifidum. The sequence continues at coordinate 48,776,011 of JBBPBR010000001.1, read as the reverse complement.
GGGGGGTGTGCTGGAGGGGTATGAGAATATTCTAAGGACGAAAGAGTTCAACAGCTAAAATCCAAAATAATATTTTAAACAATGTTAAAAAGGAAATCATCATTAGATTATGATTAACGATTAGTACCAATTTTTCTAGAAAAGTCAGCCCACAACTAGACGTCTACTCTCACTTCAAAAAATTCACTGCCTTTGTCAGTTCGCTGTCTTTTTACACAATTCTCTTTCATACTTACAATAATCTTAAATCTTTACTCTTTCATACTTATAATTTTTTAAAAATAACCTAAGTCTCAATTATAATGTAATTATTAAGATCAAGGTCCTCACATAAAAGATGAAATTAATTAAAGTTGTTTGACTAATAATAGTTGCATCACTTATGTCGATATGAAATTTACAGCAAATAAGTAGAGTTAGATGTCTGATTTATATAAAATCAAAGTGGTCAAGAAAACTTGTCAATATATATGAGATATAGACATGTTGTTTATTCCATTTTTCAATGTTTTTTGGTCTTTTCTTTTGGCTTTACGTCCTTTACAGTTTGTTGAGTGTATATCTGTATGGACAAATGTCCCACCAAACTCATCTTCATTAATTATTGAAATGAAAAACTATTTTTCTACTTTATTTTAATCTATTATAAGGCATTCAAACATTTCACAACAGTTCGGGATTTCACAACATTTAACCGCACTTTCATTTTGACTATGCTCGACTTGAAAGATTTTACTTTTTGTCTAAAATTATTAAATATTAAAGTAGGAGTTTGGGTTGGTTTCTTTTTCCCAGTCAATTTCACAAGACACAATAATTTTCCCTTTTTGAAACAAATTTTCTTTGATCAAATTAGTGATCAAGCTCTTTTGAGTAACCCAACTTTTTTTTTTATAGACATAACCCATTTTGTGCATGGTAAGTAATAGTACACTTTTTTGTTGTCGAAAAATTGTGATGTTTTTTCAGGTCAATTTTCTTTATAAAAAAGCTCTCGACATGCAAAATAAATTATTGAAATATAAATAATATTTTTTTTAATAATAACGTAAATTATTTATTTGGATACAATATGCTCAGTTCCCTAGGGGGAGAGGAGAAACACTGGACAATCACAATTGCACTAATAACTGCATGATATTAATTATCTGAATATTCGTAAGAATTTTATTATTGAACATTATTCAGTCCTCTCATATATTACACAAATCATGTTTTGGATTATCCATAACTGAATTAGTTTAAAGGTTATTGGTGGCCTTTTATAGGAGTTACTTTTTTGAAGAAAAGGAATTATACTTTAATTGTATCAACAATATCAAATATATATTTTTACAATAATTTGTATAAAAGGCTTATGTTATAGACTTGTGAAAAATGACACACACTTGTTATTCAGCATATATATAAACATAATTAAGCTGAATTAACTTTATACGGTTCCTCATCATTTAGTTACAAAATCTAGTAAAATGAAATTAAAAAGTCGTTGAATGAGAAACAATTTTAAAATTAAGAAGGAAAAGGCAAGAAATTATGAGATAATGATTCCAAATGGAGCCAACTTTCTTGCGATCAACCTCATCATATGTGTCATCATACACCCTTTGCTTCTTTTCTCACTACTTAGACCCCACCAATTCTTTTCTCCTCTTTTTCTTTTCAGCCTCCCATAGCAACTTCATTTTTTTATTCCACCTAAAAAGTAGTACATCATTAATTTCACTATAACATATCTTAATAAACAAATCAATAAATTTAAATTTTTACTGAAAGAGGTATCTCATTAATAAGTATTCAATATAATTACTTTCATTAAAAAAAAAACTTATAAAATAATAATAATAAAGAAAAATGACATAGAGATCCCATCTATAGCATATAGATGTTCATGCTATTTAGGGTTAGAACTATATAACTAAGAAACCTACAACATAACTTCCCATTCTCTCTTTCTTTCCATCTTAGTCATCTTATTTATCTCTTTCTTAACTTCTTACAAAAAACAAAACTTAAGACAAAAGAAAAATTGCTTAGCTTGAGTACTAGAAATGGTAGAAATAATGAACAACACACAAATTTCAAACGGTTTCCTTCATCAAAATACAACCACTGCATCAAATGATAATCCTCCTCTTTTAAAGAGGAAGAGAAATCTTCCTGGAAATCCAGGCAATTGATTAAGCTTCTTCTAATTAATCTATATTTTAATTTCTCTATGCTTTTTAATTTTTTTTATCATTTCAGACTACGATGTTTTTATCTATTGCAACGCCAAAAAACCGTTACGAAGTTTTGCCTAATCTTTACGCAATAGGCAAAACTAATTGTTTTTTTTATTTAATTTGATTATATGCACATGCAGATCCTGAAGCAGAAGTGATATCTTTATCACCAAAAACACTTATGGCAACAAACAGATTCGTGTGTGAAATTTGTCTAAAGGGTTTTCAAAGGGATCAAAATCTTCAACTTCATAGACGTGGACATAACCTTCCTTGGAAGTTGAAGCAAAGAACAAGTCAAGAAGTTAGGAAGAGAGTTTATGTTTGTCCTGAGAAGACTTGTGTACACAATCATCCTTCAAGGGCTTTGGGAGATTTAACTGGAATAAAAAAGCACTTTTGTAGGAAGCACGGTGAGAAGAAGTGGAAGTGTGAGAAATGCTCAAAGTTTTATGCTGTTCAATCTGATTGGAAAGCTCATTCAAAGACATGTGGTACTAGAGAATACAAATGTGATTGTGGCACTATATTTTCAAGGTATAGTTTATATTTCTTGATCATAATACTAATCAAATTTCATGTCAAAATTGTAACTTGTCTAGTAATCTAAAATGGGTCATAGTTAATTAGTTTAGTCATGAAAAGAACTTGAAAGAAACAACATAAGTTTTATTACCTTTTTGAAGCTATCTTAAAGGACAAAAGTTATAAGCTACTAATATTTATCTACCTTGTCTTTGTGATTATTATTTATGTTTTAAGTACTTTGCCTAATTTGGGGTTTGGATTATTGAAAATAAAATTCCATATTGAGTAAAATATTGAATACAAAGTCGGACTTTAAATTCAGTTTCATGGTGCAATCAATCGTAGATAGTTAGATCAAGAGAGAAAATAATTTCGTAATCTAAAATTGGTTGTAGAAGAGCCAATTTACCAATGCTCATGTACAAATGCTACTTCAATTTGGCATACAATAATAAGTCTTATTTGTCCTTATTTTTCTACAATATTAAGGATTATATTATAACTGCAACTATCATTTAAAACTATCCATATAAAATTTACCAGCTAGTCATCTTACATTAATTTTCTTACACTGCCATTTTGTATTTATTGTTTTATTAAATATCAATTTAATTTGGTGAAACAGGAGGGATAGCTTTGTAACTCACAGGGCATTCTGTGATGCCTTAGCAGAAGAAACAGCTAGAATAAATGGATCAACAAACATAAACAACTCATTGGGAATGGTTAGTAACAATATTGGTTACAGCATCATGCAAACTTCTCTAGCCCCAAGTAACTTTTCTTCAATTTTCAAGCCAATTTCATGCACAAATCAAGAAACATCAAGAGGCCTATCCCTTTGGATGAATCAAACATCTCAAGCTCATGACACAATGACAAATAATAGCAATCTGCATGAGATTCATCCACTTGTTTCATGCTCAAACCCACCAAACTCTAATAATTATGAGTTAAATTGGTTGTTTGGAAATAAATTATCTTCCAATAATGGATGTGAAGAGTTAAGTAGCTCTGTTTCACTTCCACTAGTCAATAGTAACATTGATAAGGATAGTTCAAACAACCTTATTAGTGTTCCTTCCTTGTATAGCTCACAACACCAATCTCAAACAACCTTTGCAAACATGTCAGCAACAGCTTTGTTGCAAAAAGCTGCTCAATTTGGGACAACTAATTCAGCTGACCCATTATTACTTGGAAGCTTAGGTATGAGATGCAATAGTACTACTCCAACTCAACAAGATCATGGAAACAAATTTTGTGGAGTGTATGGTTCAACTTCAGCAGTAGACAAATACTATTCAGGTGAATTGTCACAAATGCCCCCAACAAAACGACGTCGTGTTCATACTGATGAGACTGTGTGGGGGCAAACTAGGGATTTTCTTGGTGTTGGAGGTGTTAATCATTTGCCATCCTTCATCAATCAAAGGATGGATTTTATTTAATCATGTATTCTTGATTAGAACTTTTTAATTTCTTTTTGTTATTTTCTAAATGAAAGGAAGATATAATAAAAAGAAGAGGTATGTTATTTGAACACAAAAATTAGATAGAGTATAAAAATTGGATATTAAAGATAAAAAAAATAACATAATGATTGTATGAAAATTGATGTCACGAGTTAATAGGGGATAAGGAGAGGGAATGCACCAAGGTAAAAAATTTAAGAAATGTATTGTGGATCCTATAATTTTATAAAGCTAAAGAGAAATTAATATTTGCAATTTTGTGCGTTAAAATATTTATTTATTATATAAAAGTATAATTGAAGCACGGCCTTCAAACTTAAATATCAAAGAAAATTAAATAAACAAGATTTTTGTATTTAATTCAATGAAATTTTGTTCACTAAATTTTCTCTTGTATTTAGGAATGTTGAGGAAAAGGTGGGGAATATTGAGTGCTTGAAAAGTTGATAGAAAACTATGAAGGGCTAAAAATTAATAAGAAGAGAATGATTCATGCAATGCATATTCTTTTGAATCCTGAAAGCTGACTCCTTTTAAAAATGATGGCTTTAATTTTTGGTATAGGGAATGAGAGGTTTTGTGGAGTTGTGGGGCAAATTAAAGGGTAGGACCACTTTTGGATTCCATTATAGCACAATTTCATCTATGTTGTAGTTGTTATATACATGTCAAACTGGACTCAAAAGAGAATTTTTCAATTCTCAAAAAGCATGTTTCAGCTATAGTACAAAGCTTTTAGCCTGGTGATTAAATAAACTGTTAGTACTTAGAACTCCTTTTCATTTGATTACTTTAAAATTTGATATCACTTTTTGTTTTTTAAATATTAATCGGCGTGTTTTTGTATTACAAGCCTAAAAATAAAATTACAAGCATTTCTATTTAGTTTGAATATATATAACACATTTAAACAATTTTTGATCCGATGCAATTTCTAATTATAAGCAATTTAATTTAAATCAATTTTTGAATATTCAGATTACAATTGTAAAAACTATATTATATCAATATCAGAAAAATATAGTAAAATAATATATTTGATGTAAAATATTTCTTATAATATACTAAAATTTAACATTATAAAATAATAATGATAGTTTTTTTTATTCAATACACTATTGAATAAACACGTGACAAATTCTAATTTAGACAACAATCTACCATAAATTGGTATATGAAAAATGTTTAAAACTTCAACAACTAGACGACTAGACGTTGATGGTCATATTCATTTTTATGATTGAGATAATAATTTACACAATATCAACTTAATAATTATAATAAAAAAATAAACATAAATTTTATATTAAATTAAATTACTATTTTATTCAAACTTTACTTTTAAATACTATCATCGTTAAATTTTCAATGAATTTAAAGTGTTGGTGATTGGTGACCACCACTTGTGTAGAATTTATTAAGGGTTTGTGGGATTGGAAGTCTAACTTAGGAGGTATAAGGAAGGAGAATTTTTCTTTGAAAATTTGACCCTGTACCCCAAAATTAGCCTTATACCCCCAAATAATTTTTAAAATATCAAAAATACCTTCAACTTTTTTGACTATTTTACATAATAAAAAGTTAAATTTTTTTTCACCCTAACTTCCGGGAAACTTGAAAAAAAAAGTTTTCCAGTACAGAAGAAAAAACTTGTGTACCGGAAATCTTCAGACCCAAGTTTTCCAGTACAGAACTGTGTTCCGGAAAACTTCATCCACAAAGTTTCCGGTCCAGAAAAATTTAAATTTAAAAAAATTGTTCTGTACCGGAAAACTTCCTACCCAAGTTTTCCGGTACAGAACAATTTTTTTAAATTTAAATTTTTCTAGAAAACTTTTTTTTCAAGTTTTCCGGGGTACTTCTTCTGTACCGGAAAACTTCTAACCAAGTTTTCCGGAAGTTTTGTAAAAAAACTTACTTTTTTGGTTCCGGAAATGTGAATAGTGAATGACAAATTTTTTAACGTTTTATTATATATAAGAGGGCAAAAATGTCATTTCATTCATAAAATGGGAGTATAAAATTTCCTTTTTCTTTTATTGGATATTAAAGGCCCGGTGCGAGTATTTCAAATTCTAGCCCATGTAAAACTTGTAAACAAAAAAAGCCCATCTAAAATTCCATACCATGTCAGAACCAAACTCCACCCACTCAGCCTACTGACAGAGCATGAAGTTCACAGACTCACCGGTGATCGAACTTCCCGTCGCCGACACCGCACTCTCTCTCCACCAAGACAATGGCTCCATGCACGTCGGGACTTCCGTCTGGCCCTGCTCCCTCGTCCTCGTCAAATTCATAGACCGCTGGTCCCAAGCCCCACCAAACAACAACCCTTACACCGACCTCCTAAACTTCCAAAACAAACGGGCCGTTGAACTGGGTTGCGGATGTGGTGTTGCTGGTATGGGCCTCTACCTATTGGGCCTAACAGACATAATCCTCACGGACATCGCTCCCGTTATGCCCGCACTGAAACGAAATCTGAAAGTGAACAAACCCGTTCTCAAGAAGAATCTCAAATACTCGATTCTTTATTGGAACAATAACGCTCAGATTAACGCTCTTAATCCTCCTTTTGATTTTATTATTGCTGCTGATGTTGTTTACATTGAGGAATCGGTGCCTTCCTTTGTATCTGCTTTGGAAACCCTACTTGCTCAGGACGGTGTCGTTTTGCTTGGTTATCAGATTAGGTCACCTGAAGCCCATCAGCTTTTTTGGGAACTTTGTGGACAAGTGTTTGATATTGAAAAAGTTCCTCATGAAGACCTTCATCCTGAATATGCTTACGAGGAAGCTGATGTTTATTTATTGAGGAAGAAGAAGAAACAGTGACTCATAAGGTTTTAAATTCTGATGTTTGATTGTGCATTTCGTGTTACATTATAACAAATTCCTGTTTCTCATAATCTTGTTATTTTTTGTTTGCAAAGGATGATGAATTATGACCTTGTTTGGATAAACAGCTTAATTTAGCGCATGTAGCTTAAGAGTTTGTATAAGTGTTTGTGTATAAGCTATTCCTATAATAAAAAATAAAATCTTATCAAATTATTTTCGAATAAGCTTTAGGATGTTTTCATAAGCAATGGTGGAGAGTTTATGGAAATTAGTTGAAAACAACTTGTGAGCATGTCATTAGCTATTTTCAGAAGCTCTATCAAACAACCTTACAAGTGTTCACATCAGTAGATAAGTTCAAATAAATCGAGCAAAACAGGTTCATAATTATAATAATGCATTTTCTTTAACTAATAAATTGCATAATTTCACTTAAACAACAAAAACGTGGAACGTGGAACATTTTCAGCAAAATGTGGATTTGGTTCAGCCGTGATACAATGATTTTGAATGAATTAATTTTGTATAATTGATTTTTGTCGCAAGTGAGTTGAATGTAAAATTATTTATATTTGGTTTATACTTTCACCAAAAATGTGATTTTTATCGATCCATGTTTGGATAGGTTGGACCAAAATTGCTTTTGAGTGTGTACATGTATCTGTTACTTTTAATAAATAAATTAAATAAAATATAGGACCACAGAGCCAGACATAGACAAGATGTTTTCTAGATCATTTAGGAGGTACTGAGGGTACTCTGAAGTTTTGTTTTGGTTGCTTAGTTTTTGTTTGTTTTGCTATTATTGTATCAAATAATTTGATTAATCAACTGATTTATAGCCTCCTCTATTTTGGAGTAAATATATGTGATTTCATTTTTTTTTAAATGTTAGTTATGTTGTTTTAGTTTCTGATACAAACTGTTTGTTAAACTTATAGCTAGTTTTATAACATCATCAGGGGAAACTTGTTAGCTTATATACATACACGATAATTACTTTTGGAACAAAGAAACACGGGTGATATGTTTCATAACACAAATTGCATGTCGTGGCTTAATTGATCCTTTGATAAGCCATATCATTAGCATAGATGTAAATTGTGCTTTTGATTTGATAAAGCTATAGGCACCAAAATATATTAGAAACAAAAGGAAAAATCATTGTATCAAGACTGAACTCAGACCTGTACCAAGATGATAACTGATCCTGAGTTCTGAAACTATCATTGTATATTGTTGAGAAACTTACTGTGGAGACAGATTCTTGCTAATAGGTGTGATGCAATGGTAGTCGTGGTAATTTTCAGGTTGAACCTCAGAGACATGTGCTTCCCTATGTTTGCTAATGTTCATGTTGCTAATAGGTGTGACGCAACGAAGAGATCGTTGAAAACTTGAGAGACAGGTGCTTCCCTGTGTTTGCTGCTGTCTTGGTATTGGGCTTTAAGTTCCTTTGTTATGGTTGTTCTAGAGAAGTGTTTTCACACAAAATTGCTAAGCCCAATAAGTTAACAATAAGATAATTGAGAAGACTAAATATACCCTGTATCATCTAATCTTTGCATAATTTTATTATTTGATTGTTGCTGATGGTACGTTGTTTCTTACACAGCAATATTCTGATTATGTTGTATATTACTCATGAGTTATGCAAGATACAATTAGATGCATGTGTAAAACTTTTTTATATTGTACTTGTATACTTATTAAAGAGATATTAATTCGATAATTACACCAATGATGATAGGTAGATACAATTTCTTGAGTTTGAAGGTTTATGGCTTTGCCGAAGTACTTTCAGTAGCTTAAAGTTTAATCTGACTTCATGCTAAACAACAATTGAATGACATTCTTCAAGCAGGCTTTATTTAAGACTGAAAAAGCTTAAAACAAATTTTAAACGGTTTAAGTTGAACTTTTTCCTAATAAAGAGGTATTTTTTTTACCAAAAAATAAAGTTAATAATCCTATATGATATAAACACAAGTAAAATAAAAGCTTTTAGTGAAAAATACACAGAGAATCAGTAGTTCAAGACTGCTTAAGGTAAAAGTCATGTTTGTATACAGTTTGATAGTTAATATTTACCCAAGTATAAAGGCAACAAGCCTTTGATATGTATGATTTTGTGTAATGCAGCTACCCAACTATAAAGGCAGCTACCCTTCAAAAATTGCAAAAAAAGAAGGAAAATTAAAAAAAGTAAACAAAGTTACAACTTACAACCAAATATATATAAATCTTTCTTTACTTAGCCCTCACCACTAGTTTTCAGAAGCAGCTACTTTTCCTTTCCCTCTTAACTACTATTTGTTATTAATTTATTTCTTCAATTTGTAAAGTATATATTCATCTCATTTGATGCTTTTTCTTTCAAGGAATGAAAGGAGTACCATCATGAACAGGAAAATGAGAAATCACTTGTGCGTTGCTTGATCTATGTTGTTGCTCCCCTTGATCAAATGATATGAATGAAGTATTGTAGTATTCAACAAATCCACTGTTTTTATGATTAGCTACCTCATGCACATCTTGACCACCATTAAGTTTATCAGAAAATATAATTGATGAGTCTTTCATCAATGAACCACCACATTGTCTAGGTTGTGTTTGATAGAAAACTTTGGAAACTACCAATTCCCCCTCCTTCTCTTCTTCATTGTTTCCAAGGTGGTATTGGTGCATAACCCAATTTGTTTTCTCTGGCTTTTTCTGCTTTCTGTAGTTAGTGTAAAGCACAAGGATTTTCTTATACCCTTTTATCTTGCCACTCACATAGACTGGTCTTGTTTTACCTGTTTTATGCCACCTTGTCTCGCTTCCATCTTCATCTGTGTGCACTTTTCTCCTTTTTCTTGTTCCTGTTGTGTATGCTTTTGATGGCCTGTGAAAGAAATGTCTGATTAGGCCATCTTTGCTAACACCTGCAACAAAATTTATTCGATCATACTTCCGTGTTCGTCTGTCTACTTTTATCAATAAAAAATAATACAGGCTGCAAAATTTTATACATTTATTTAAAAGATTTAGTTTTTTGATCGGTAAAGAAAAATAAAATCGTTTAAATAAATGATAAAATTAGAAGAAAAAAATTACACCAAAACTTAGTATACTTGTATAGGTATTTGAAAATCAAAATATAATTTGTAGGACGTGAGATGAACTCTGAAAGAATAAAAGAAATGGACAAAACAATCACAAGTATATGAATTTGGTGGCTTGGAAGATTAAATGAATAGACCTGGTAACTTCTCTGGATGAGTACAGCAGATTCCATTCTCTCCTTCAAGAGTAGGAATGAACTCATCAATTAAAGGATGAAGCTTTTGAATATCAGAGCGCACTTTTGCTTCCAAATGTTCAAGAATCTCTTGATCAGTAGGATCAAACTTCACTCCAGCAGGTAATCCAGGTAACTCATGAATTCCAGCAGCCTAATTAATTAATACCACAACATTTATATTTTTTGTTCATGAACACCCCGAAAGAAATAGTACAAATAAAAAACACCATTAAAATCATTAACAACACCAAACCAAAACAGAAAAAAGGATAAAAGATAATGTCATATGTTCATTTACTAAGGACAATAGATCTAAATTTGTGGTCTGCAACTGCAATTGCAGCTGCAATATTTAAGTTTTACAGGTCTTTGCAACATCATTGCAGCTCTAATTCGAGCCACACTTGCCTGTTTTTTGCCACAATCTGAAAGTGCAAAGCATAACCGTAAGTGCAGTCGCAACTCAAATTTAGAACCATAGGATTTATTATAAATGTGAAGAACCTGTTCATGGCATTTGATATGATGACCACATGTAGGACAAGTTCTGATTAAGCTATCTTTACGCCTCTCCACAATGACAGTACTATGATTATTTTCAGGATAACTACACTGAGTCATTTTTTTTTGTAATTCTCTTCTCTAACTAGCTCTCCCTCATTCCATTTCTATGTATCTTCTTTGTTATTTGTTCCTTCTTATGTCACTATAAAATAAGAAATGGAACAGAAACCAAAAAAGATAGACCAAGAGGGAGACAAAGAGAGAGATAGTTTGAGTTAAGAGATAGATATTTAAAGTATTAATAAATAATAGGAAGGTGAAAAGAAGAACTTGTCTCTTCTAAAGTTTGCTCCCCTCATGCTAGTTCTTGTTGAGGGGTGGTAAGGAATTAAATTCTATCTTACTTTTTTTTTGTCCTTTCTTTTATATTAAAACTATAAATTAGGAGGGAGTGTGACACCTAGACATTTTAAATCTGAAATAAATAAATAAAATTAATTATAAATTCTTTAATACTATAATTTTTATTGAAGGTATATCTTAGTGTCCGACACTGACACGACATTGACAACTTAATTATATTTAATTAATTTATTTTCTCAGATTATTATCATTGTGGATTTATCGGTATCATATATGGCGCTCGTGTCGGTATTATGGTTTATAGGTGATAAGGTTAGTTGCAAAGAGAGAAAGAGTGAAGAATAAAAATATATATAAGATTGCTTGGATCTCAAGTTCTGTAGTTGCTTTGTATATTTTGTATTAAAACTTGTTGAAGAATAAATGTAGATTTTTTTGTCCTTTCTAGTCGGACTAAAGGTAGCTTTAATTAATAAGACTAAAATCTGAAATAAAACAAGTCTTAACTAGGAAATAAAATATTAAAAATATGGATTTGTAGAAGAGTTGAGTGGGATTGGGGAAACCTAATGAAGAAGCAGAGAATTGAAGAACTTAGGTCCGGTGTCAACCTGGAGTGTAGATAAAGTTAAATATATATTGATTCATACTACCAGAAAACTATAAGGAGGAATTAAATTGAAGAAAACAGTATTTTCTGCCAACCATAATTTCATTCCTTCACGTGGACTTCTCATGAATAGCAAGAAACCTCTCTCTCAATGTAATAGGACAGGATTAGCCTTCAACATCACTGATAGTTGCAGCATACTATCTGATGCAATATGGCAAAAGCAAATGCTGCCATCTGTTGACATATGCATTACATATATCAATGTTTTAAAAATCTAACTCAACCGGACGGTTTAGTCGGTTAAAAATGGAACCAACATTTTCTTTTACGTTCGATTATTTGAACATTTTAATTGTAGTCTGGTCCGGTTTAAACAATTTAAAACAAATGAATCGTGATCTAGAGATTTGGTCAGTTTGATGTATCTTCTTTATGGTTTTAAAATAATTGTAATATAATACTGTAAATTATTTTTTATTTTTACATGTATTATATATCCATTAAGTGAAAGATAGATAAAATAACATATATTGGAAAACATTCACCTAGTCAATTATTTTTCGGCTAAGATTTAAGTTCAATATAAGACTTGCTTAAAAAAAAGAAAAGTTCAATATTAGACAGCATGCTTTAGGTGTATATAAACTATAGACCAAGACAATTAGACAAGATTTTCTGTCATAATGGCTTTAGCCTAAATTAAAGTGGAAGTACTGTCCCTACATTTTATTTATAAGCTGGCGGTTATTTGAGATATCCTTGCACTTAGACATGGAACGGTTGGAGGAGGATTTTTCCTCTTCCATCTTTACACTTAGTTAATTGAAAAAAAATCAACTCCTTTATAGTGGATGTGAAATTTTAATTTTCATCTCCACTTATAATGGAGTTAAAGTTTATTAGTATGCGACATAGTTCATATTTTTTCGTTTGCACACACACCTATTCATATATATAAAATTATAAAATTAGAAATATATTTATTATAATATAGTAAAATAATTATTATTAGACAATAATAAAATCAAAAAACATTTTCTATAGAGATAAGATTATAATTTTTAATATTTTAATAAAATATTTAGTATATTCAATATGTACAACTATATAAAATTTAAAAATTACAATAATATTATTAGCGGGATGAGTTCGAGTGTGGATTATGTTGTCATCCTTACTTGCATTGGCCCGTTATATGTATACTAAGGTGAAACATATTAGAGAATTTTCCTTTGTACCTCTAAATTTAGGGTATTTCTTTTCTCATTTTAATATTTTTTAAATATACAACAATATATGATTGAATTGATTAATTTAGACATATAAAATACACCTTCAGATTAATCAATTTAAACAAAATTTAGAGATTTTGAAAAGATTAAAAGAAAAAAAAAACTAAACCAAAAACCATAAATCAAATAAATTTTTTGAAAGGTTAGATGAATTTTTTTTAATATAAGTTTTTAGGATCAAAACATTTTCCAAAAAATTTTAACTTTGAAGTTTTCAAAATACAAACAAATTGTGTTCTAAAATCGTTAAATCAGTCTTAATTCTTCTATTTATAAGCTGAGATACATTAATTAATACATTGAAACTCGAAAGAATTGATAGAGGTTAAACTCAACAAGCAATCTCCTGGCCAACTTTAAGTGTGTTGAAGATAACTTTTTATTGTTTAAAAAACTCAATAACTTAAGTGATATGGTGATTTAAGAAGAATATGTGCGATATGAGAATAAATTCAATCTCCTCACTGACAAAACTAAGTTTTGTTTTATTTTTATAGAAAAACAAAGAGTTAATCTAGCTAAACATAAATATGTTTTATGTCGACTAGATTAAATTTACGTACTCTACACGCGGTTGAATTAATAGAAAATTGGATTTTGTATTCCTATTGTTACTTATATCTTCCCAAAATGTAAAAAAAAATTATTTTATTTTTTTCATTTTTATTTAATCAAAGATAAAATAAAATTACTTTAAAATTTTATCCCTTCACCAAAATTTTTGGTAATTAAATTATTTTATAAATTATTTTCTTCAAAAATCTGCTACACAAATTAACATTATCAAAAAGTGTATTTTTACAATTTTCGGTGGTATAATTGGTGTACTAAAAATTTCGAGGCGTGTACCAGAAATTTTAAGGCGTGAGTATGAATTGTTTATTGAAAATTTTCTTAACAAAATTTTCAGTATATTCTTTATACTATCGAAAATTTTGTATCTTGAAATTTTTTGTAGTTACTTTTATTCTATCGGAAATTTGTGCCTTGAAATTTCCGGTAGTTAATTTTATTCTACTAAAAAATTTAAAATTAAAAAAAAAAGTACCAAAAATTTTAAGAACGAATGAAATTTATGAGAGTTTTAACTGAAAAATTCAAACTTTCGGTACTTATATTTCAATATCGGTAATTAAATTATCTTCCCCAAAAATCTTGTACACAACCTAACACTGCCAGAAATTGTGTTTCTACAATTTTCGGTGGTATAAGTGGAGTATCAGAAATTTCATGGTGAGTGGTATAAATAGTTTATCAGAAATTTCAAGGCAATAAATTTCTAGTAGTATGAATTGTCTATTGTAAATTTCTCAAACAAAATTTTTAATACACTATTTATATTACTGAGATTTTGTACCTTAAAATTTTAGTCAGTTACTTTTATTCTGTCGAAATTTTCGGGTCTTAATTTTATTTTACTAGAAATTTCAAAATTAAAATAAAAACTTATACAGAAAAATTCAAGAACGGATGAAATTTTCGAGAATTTCAACAAAAAATTTTAAATTTACAGAAGTTATTTTTTAATACCAAAAATTTAAAAAATGAAATTTTCGATTGAGAACAACTACCGAAATTTCAAATTTTCAAATGAGACTAACTCTCAAAAATTGAACTTTCTATGTTGAAAAATAACTAATTCAAAAATTTCAGAATATGAGATAAGATCAAGTATCTAAGATGTTTTAATAAATTAAGGCATAAATTTTTTAAAGGAATAGGTATAAGTTGAACTGCGAATTACAAAATCCAATTTTCAAATTAATATGTTCAACAAAACATGCACCTTGACTATAGCAAACGGGACCCATACACATTCTCTCCAGAATACATAATGGTATTGTTATATTTGATCTAACATGACAAGAAATATAGTAAAAATAAGTTATTATATTATATTTAAATTTTTAGTTTGATGAATCCATAAAATATTATAAATTAATCTATAATTTTATTATATGATATCATATCTTCTTATTTGAAATTTTTATTATGAATATATATAAATTGAGTTATAAACAATTTAAATAGAATAAAAATAATAAGTTACTCAATTACCATTATATAATATAATTTAAAATATAAAATTAAAATATAATAAAATAGAAATATATTTCTTTTATAAAAAATAATTTAAAATATAAAAATTTAAATCTAATACAG
>JBBPBR010000001.1:48728669-48742220 GCA_037974775.1 Cicer pinnatifidum | reverse complement strand
TTATCTTTCTATGTTATGTTTATCAAAAGAACTCTAAAAATTTAGGATTAATTGCAATCCATTATTAGTAAGATAATCTTGTTATTTTTTTTTTAGAATTCATGTTTTATTATTAATGTTTAGAGTTGTATTTTTTAATTAAAAATATAACATTTCATTTATTTATAATAATAGAAAAGATACAATCATTCGGCAAAAATAAACATAAAAAATGGAAGAGATACAGTTAAAAATGTAATCAAAATTGTTGTGAAGAGCATAAGAGATAAATGTTCGAGGTAAATAGTGACTACTTGATAATCTAGTGTTAACAACTTGATAATTGTTGACACCCAAGCGAGCACTGCATTCTAATGAAATTCATTTACAAATGCAGTTATGTCATTATTTTTTATATTCCAACAGACTCTCAAAAAATTTAAGTTGAAACCATCAGGCCCAGACTCAATGATAGTTATTTAAACTTAATTTCATTCAATCTTGGTCTGCATAAATCATGTTCGTTAAATCTCTCTTCAAACAAATTTGATTCCTCCTTCTTTTAAAGTTCAAATTAACATGGAAAAAGTGTGTATTGACATCTCTTTCTTTGATCCATTTGTGTCTTGATTTTTCTCTAATCAATCTCTCCTTATAGTATTTCCTGCCAAAATCTAGTTGTGGTGACTTTACTCAACTTAGCATGTATGGATATTATTAACTGCATTATATTCATTTAACCCTTCAAAATAATATAATATAGATAATCATGTCTAGTATCCTTAATTTCAAGTAGAGAGTTAAGAGTTTGGGTTCCCAAATCTCAAGTGTATTTGTTTTATTTTGTGTAAGCAGTAGCCATTGTGAATATTTAACCAACCAGTTAAATTTAATATATTAATTATAAAATATATTTTATTTTGGCTCTCTCGTGAGGAAGCTGAGTGCCCCATATTTTTCATGAAATTACATGTAAAAAGTCTTGAAACCCCTCACATTCAAATTCTTTAGATAAATGATCCATTATACCATTTTAAGTTAGTCCCCTACCCCACATTTTTTCAAACATTCCATTATACCCTTTAAATATCATTTTTAATTTTTTTTTTGTTTTTAATTTCTAGAAAAAAAATCACATTGAGCTTTCTTGAACTTTTTTGTCTTTCAAAAACTAATACATTATGACAAATTCAAATTTTTTACTTTTCCGATTTTCTTATATGCCAGAAATAAATAAAAATATTCCAAAAAATTAAAAAATAAATAAATAAAAGAAAATATTTCAAAGTTGTTAAGAGTACAATTGGATTTTTATTTGCTTTGTGGGGGTAAGATATCTAATAGAGAGGGTATAAGAGAAAAACTTCATTCTTTAGAAGCGGTAGAAACTTGAATTGTCTCACTGGGCCTAAATCTATCAATCCCTTCCATATGAGAAACTCCATCCATGTATACAATTTCTAATAGAGGAATTTAAATATTCTGAACCGTACGTAACTATTTACTGTGCATGACTCGTCATTTAGTCACTATAAATAGAGATATTTAGGTTGCAAATATTATAATAAGTTAAAAAAATAAAAAGTTCTATAAAACTATAGGGGGAAATATGAAAATAAGGAGATGTATCCCTTAGATGCAAGATGTAAGGGTATGTCAATAAAATATTCTCTTGCAATGTATTGAAAATTAAAATGAACTGCTGATATTAGAAGTATTTAAGATTTGATGATGGATTTAAAATCAGAAATTTTAAAAGTTAAAAACTATAAATTTTAAAATGAAAATGAAATATTAGATTTGAAAGGTTTTTGTAGTATGTGAAATCAGGTTTTTTTAGTAATATAGAAAAGGAGAAGAAAAGAAAATCGAAAAAAGCATTGCAAAACAAAGAAAAAACAAACTATTGACAGCCATGGAGAATCTTCAAAGAATCAAAATGAGAAGATCTATTTTATTCTCTAAGAGTACGTCACACTTCTCCACTCAAGCTCCTACTCAATTCAAGTTTAATTGCTGTCATGCAAAACAACGGCAAATCCGTAAAATGACTAAACCATTTTATTTACTAATTTTATAGTAAGGAGTAAGTCCGACTAACACATAAGATTAAAAGTTCTGAATCCCTAAGTAATTTGAAGCTTATGCAAAATGATTAATAAGTCAACATGAAATTGTCAATATGACCATGAAAATCAACGATCTAATCACTATTTTTAAATGTCACTAAACTATCAAAAGAGACAACACTAAAGTCAATAAGATTGTCATCAACGCTAAAAAAATGTAACCTCCTCTTTAGAATCATACCTCAGGATACTATGCTAAAGTTTTACTAATGATTATGAGATGAGCAAATCTTCTAAATGAAGTTTAGAGAAAGAAAAACTAAAGTTAGTTTGAAAATTGAAATGTGAATTCAGGTTTTAATAGTGTATTTGATTTTTGTTTTAATTAAATTGAAATGAACTAATAATCTTTAAGTGTAACAATTGAAAAATTTAAGAAAATCACAATCACAAATATTAAATATGTAAGTATCAAATTTTACATAAATCATTTATAGAGGAATCAAAAGTTTAATTAATCAAATTAATATTATTTTAAAATTTAAAGTAAAATGCATATAAATAATTATTTTCACTAAACTAATATTTTCTCCTTTATTACTTCATATAGTCTCAAATATGAATATAAATAAATATTTAAAAATAGTTAACTTTTTCTTATAATATAACGATTAAAATTTGAATTTTTTTCTTTATAATAGATCAGAGCCAGAGGGTACGGTTTATAAGCAAAGAATTTTTATTTGAACTTTTTCTTAGATTCAGATTCGAGTAGTCACAATTGATAACGACCCAAGAGTAAGATTGGTTGATCCATATTTAACTCTGAAATTTTATTTAAAACAAAAATAAATAAATAATATTTTAAGATTTGAAACATTAGATCATGATCAGACGGTTTTGAAGTATTGACACTACACATACAATTTTAATTCTACTACACTTAAGTCAAATTCATGTTCTTTTTGAATACACATGTATACAATACGAGAATTTTATTTTTTTATTGATTTATAAAATTAGTTTTTTATTTAAATTTTTTAACAGTTTTATTCACTAATTTTGATTTTTAAATTAAAAAATAATAGTGTGATATATTTTAAAGGCTTAAATGTACTTTTGGTCCCCTATTATAGGTGAAAATTGAAAGTAGTTCCCCCATTTTGTTTGTCTCCAGTTTTAGTCCTCAAACAGAATTTGAGGCCAAATCATAATGAGTTGTCATTTTTTTTAATGATGTGTCAATAAAAAGGTGACGTGACAGACACTTACGTGGAATAAACTAATTATTATATTATTTCTGATTAAAAAGTATAATTTATAATCTGACACAAAGTATACTCGATGTTAACAATGAAAAGAGGAAGAAGAGAGACAACCAATAGACAACCACTCTAGGGTTTCATAACATATAATGAACCAAAACTTAAGTTAATAGGGTTACAATGAGTATATATATAAAACAAATAGAAATATCTAAAATACCCTTACTACTAATATATAATAACATTATCTAACACTCGACATTGTGACCATATCCATCTTTACCCCCTCAACTTTCATACTATATGCCTCAGCTGCATTTCCATTCTGACAAAACCCAGAAATCATTGCATTCCAAGAACCAACATCTCAAACCGGCATATCAACAAACACCTTGTGTGTAGTATTTAAAACACCAAATCTTGAATACAAATTGATTAATGAAGAAGCAACAAATACATCATGCTCAAAACCCATCTTTGAAAACCCAACAATGTAATTTCTTCCCATCAATCAGATTTACACAAGCTTTTAATATAGGAGGAAAAGTATAAAAATCAAGTCGTAGATAATCAGACACAGACAAAATTCATTGACACAATTCATAGCTTCATGATATTTGCTAGAACGAACATAAGCAACAATCATAGAGTTCCATGAAAATATATTCTTTTTATGAATGTGGTTAAAAGTAGAGCGTGATAATGAGATATCACCAAAAGTAACATATAAATTAATAAGCTTTGTAGATAGAACAACATTTTGAGATTTTCTGAATACAACTAGAAGTGCATGAAGCTGCTTAGTAACATTAACATTGATGCAGGAGTTAAATAAAAAATTGAAATTAGTATCTTTTTTATTGCTGTCAAAGTTATGTGATGTCATTTGTAGATAATTTGTAGATGCTGAAAAACATTGGTAAACCCATCGATGGAATGTAGAAACCCTAGAAACTGGATGAAGTTTACAGGTTGGAACCAATTTGAGAAGAGGAAGCATATAAGTGGAATATGTTGTTAATAGCGCCCTAATTGTATTTTTTAATTAGAAATAATATAATAACGAGTTTATTCCACGCAAGCGTCTGCCACGTCACCTTTTTATTGACACGTCATTAAAAAAATGACAACTCATCATGATTTGGCCTCAAATTCTGTTTGGGAACTAAAACTAGGGACAAACAAAATGGGGGGACTACTTTCAATTTTCACCTATAATAGGGGACCAAAAGTGCAATTAAGACTATTTTAAATAACATGACATATGATACGATGATGTAAAATGATTAATATATTTGAAATCGCAATAAAACCATTTAAAACCTTAATTTTCAAATTCTGAATTTTTTTTTATTTTTATAATTTAATTAATTACATATGAATATTTCATACATAAAATTACATGTTAAATCATTTAAATATATTAAATAATTAGTTTAAAAAAAAAAAAAGTATCAACTTAATTTATTAAAATAGATGAATCAATTATTAAAATCAATAAAAATAAAAATATTAAAATTATAATTAAATTTAAATAATTACATGCATACAAATGATATACAAATCGAACATCCAAACAAAATACCTGTCACCACAAATTAAACTTTGCATAGAATACTTCCATGCATGTAAGACAAACTGTTATACTCCACATATTAATTAATATATATCCCGGTCACGCTTGTGGCCTTGTGGGCCAGATCTTCAAATATCATTTCCAGATCACCGAATTATAGATCCAAATATGTGCTGCATCAAGGTGACATCTTCTTCCATCTAAAAAGTTCTAAAAAAATTGTGATATGTTAATTTGGAGGTGTAAAACATATGTTCAAGTTATTCAATAAAAACATGTATTTGGGGATTTATAGAATATTTGAATGAAAAAAAAGTCACCAAACTTCAATGGTTTAATCTAGAGACAACCTCTCTCTCTATATATATAACTTTCATAAAACAAATTTTAATATGAGATATGTGAAAGTCTATAATAGAAAACTATTTATTAGATTAATATAGTTAATATCATAGAGTACTTATTTTTAAATAATAATAAAGTTATTCGATTTAAGATTTGTTAAAACAATATTGAATTTTGATAAGATTTTAATTATTCTAGTTTTCAAACTATTATAATATGAATCTCTTTTATTAATTATAAATTTTTTTATGTTTTTTTATAGAGACTCAAAGCGATTGTGTTAGACAGAATAACATCTTTACCTTAGGTCGGTTTTGATTTGATGTAGTGGTAAAAAACATATATTAAATTTGACATAATATATATCATCATTAATTCGTTCTAAATTTTTGTAAGAAAAATATGTGAAATAAGTTGAGTTAATTATCCCTCTCTATATCCTTTTCTATCTATGTTATAAAAATATTACTTTGCACCTATCTCTCTCTCAATTTGAATGTTACTACAAATCTCTCTGTTAATTAATTTAAAAATGTTTTTTTTTTTTTTTATAGAAAATGATAGAAAAACTCGTAAATAAATATGATGTTTCGAGTTCAAATTCGAACATGGTATCAAATTTACAATATCAAAATTTAATCGTTTAAATCACAATTTAAAAGTGCGTGGTTAGCTCTATGAAGTTTTAAGTCGATTTCAACTCGACAAAACTTAAATATTAAATGTATAATATAAATGGAATGCAAAGGGCATGTCACTAGGTCCTAGTGTCCAAAAGCAATTCAAAATTGGATTTAATTAATGTATTCTTTTAATATAACGAAAATTTACAATATTAACTAATTATAACCTTCAAAACATCAAATATATTTTTTATTTTATTATAACTATTTCTAAAATCATATACATGACTAGCTGCGATGTGTTGACACACAATATAATATTTTTTACACGCATGAGAATTACACTCATTTAAAATTAAAAATATTGATAAACTATGAAGTTTTATTTCTAAAATAGATAATGTTAACGATGGATTATTTAAAAGAATTTAAATTTAAATCTTGATTAGAGCAATCATTATTATATTTTATTTATTCTTCAACTAAACTCTAAATTACTAAAATCTCTAATAATTGGATGCTTCAGAACAAAAAATTACATCTTTATACAAGATATAGTTACTTGATAATTAGAGAATATTTGTTAGTAATAATTCACTTCACTTTTATCATTTAATCAATATAATACAATTTTAGAGTTTCTCTTCTTCTTTGATGGATGTCACTTTGTCAACCGTGTTAATAAATGCCCAAAATGCAGGGCAATATTTTTGTGCCATGACTTAGGATATACTTGTTATAGAATTCGATCCCGTTGCATTATTGAGATTTGAGACAGTGTCAATGTCAGTGCCTTGGTTTTGGATTGTCTTGGTAAGATAGTAAATTTGGGGACCTCTTTGAGAATGACACCCTCATTGATATCAAATTCGGATTCCTTATAATTTTGTAATGACTGGCCAGCAGCAACAATTATTGCTATTTTGATGACCCTTTTGAAAAAAAACAATTTTTATGTCCATGTTCATTAGGACCATATGTAAATTAGGACGGATGAGTCGTTTTTCCAGTTTATATTTTTATTTTAAATATTATTATTTTTCTAGTAATTACAAAGTATGTGAATTGACTGTGAAAAATGAACGGTTTCTCCCAAAATGGTCCCTTCATACACGTGGTTTGAGTTTGAATTGGAAGACCCACCACCTAAATTACATTTCCATGTCATTAGATATAGGCATAAATTGAATATATGTAATTATGTATAATGAGATAGGAGGCATCAAATTATATAGGTATAATACTTAGGATAATTTCACCGTTTAACAATTTTTTATCAGATAAATCATATGTAATATGTGCACACAAAATTAACCATTGGATTAAAATTTATTATTATATAAATCATGTTTTCAACTATAAATTTTCACTTAGTAAAAAATATCTATAAATTTTTATGCATGCTAATACAAATATGGTAACTTTTTATGTTCCATGAATTTGGTTGGGTATGGATAATTTTAAATTATTGAAAAATTGATTAAATATAAAACAACGATGTACTTTTATAGGATTAATTATTGGGTACTATATTCAATCAAACTCTAAGATATAGAAATGTTCACTTCTAAATAATTATTAGAATTTGAGGTTATTTATTTTGTTTAGTAAAGTGTAAAATATCCTAATCTTGAGGCACTTTGATGCATATAAAATATATTTAAATTAAGTTAAAATTTATAAACATAGTCTCTTATACGTACTATAATAATGTTCAATGAAATGATGAATTTCATAACTATTTGATTTATGTACACGGAACACGGTAAAAAAGATATGTACAACAAATGAAAAGGATGCAAATTAAAAAGGCGAACACTTTTCAAATATCTAAGAGTTCAGATAGATTTGATGATATATTTTTTTAAAATATGGAGCATTTGTAAACATAAGATCAATTGTGTCTTTTTATGTGATTGTTTGGAGTATATGAAAAAACGTAATTTGATCCTATGTGATAACATTTGAGATATATTTGATTGATAGGGTGATTCATTGTGCAAAGGGTGAAGGATGAAAACATAATAAACTGAAGATTTGAATTGTGTGCAAAGGGTGATGATGAAAACATAGGAAGTTCAATATTTGAATTGTGTTTATTGTTTTAAAATCTTTTTAATGGGACTAACTCAAATAAAATAAAATAAAAGGGTATGTAAATAAAAATAGAACAAAAATATACAACCAAGTTATCCTAATTCACCAATACAAGCTAAATCCTTTCCACTTAAAAGATTTAATTCGTTAATTCACTACTGAATCAAACTTACACTGAACACCTACTAGTTAAACTGACTATGTTCAATCTTCTAGCTTAGTACAGTCAAATTGTTGAAGAAAGACAACTATTGTTGGGTTACTATAAATTTAATTATAGTCTTTGGATTACCAAGACCCGAGGAAACTCCAGATATCGAATAACTTTCCAATTAAATACGAATGAAGATTTTTTCCATCAAATGCATTAGATCTTGCAGAAATCAATAAGATTTGTATTTATAGTTGTGACGTGGGTTTTAGAGTATGTTTATTTTAATAAAAATGTTTATTTCAAGAAGATCATATCGACTTTAAATGATTTTATGAAAGATCATATATATATATATTAAAATAGAATTATTCTAAATATAAGACGTGTTAAAAATAATTAGGAAAAATAATTTATATCAACTACTAATTAAAATATTATCCAAATCAAATAAACCACATACTCGAACATCAAAGAACAAAACACCCGTACTTCAAAGATTGTTACACCATTAAATAAAATCGAAAACAAACTCATTTAATTTTTCTTTAAAGCAAAATCAATATATATATATATATATTTATTTCATTATAAAATTTGTGTTATATTATTTTTTAATGCTAAAAATGCTCTTATCAAATTGTTCATATACTTAGGTGTAGAAATATTTGAATTTTGACAAGGATCTTTCTTTATTTTTATAATAAAATTTATATGACAAGGATTGTTTGTCTCATGGTTTGTGGGTTTGTGGCGCACACATATCGTAGACCCTTTGATCTGGACGTAGCGGTTCGGTCCAACGCGTTAAGAACTGGATTGAACTGATAAGTGGCGTATGCACTCTATTAGACTAGGGGGTGCAATTTTATTTTAAAATAATTATCGTATCATATATATTGAAATAAATATTGAAATCATTACTTGTCAAAAAATATATATTGAAATCTTTAAAATTTGAAATATCGTATTATGGATGCTCTTGGTTTTGATTAATTTTGAGATAAATAAATCATCTAATTTAAATATTAAAATAGAAAACCATTCAATTTGGTTTAGATTGGTTTGTTAAATGTTTTAAATTGTATCAATTCATTCAGTTTTTATCGACAGACAATTACATATATTTATATTTAGATTAAACTAGGGTGGATACAAACACTCATACGTCCGTATGCACGATTTCATTGATAAAAATAAAAAATTGTAAAAGTATTTTATAGAAAATTGACTATTTAATTAAATAAAAAAGGATAACAGTAAAAGGTGCATAAACTTATTGCATAAATATAATCATTTATATTATGTAAAAAAAATAGATAAGAGTAAAAGGTGCATAAACTTATTGCATTTCATTTAAAATAGTATTACTAATTCAAGGTGTGTTTAAATAAAAAAAAAAAAACATGAAAGTTAACATAAAACCTTGACACATCCTAAAAATATGAGCAACTTAATTCGCTTCTTTCCTACTTAAACTAACCCTATAATTTTGATAAATATGTACATTGGCTTTGCAATGCTGCAAAATAGAGCCAAACTTAATTACATTTGTTAGATTTTCATTGATCCTATCAATGCCGTACAATTCAACGGTAACTCTTTAAAAATCAAATTCATGCAACCAACTCAAAGACGTTTCATGTCATGACACAATGTAGTTGCACATACAAAGTTTCCACCATTATCTCTTATGCAAATACCTCATAGTGTCCTTGTTGTGGAAAGAGTTCAACATATATACATTGCATTTAAGTTTTCCCTCTTCCATGATAGTTCCACGTTTTGTTGTGTCACAATATTGCTTGTTCTCTTTCGTGCTAGTTGCCAAGCTGCTTCCAAATATCTGCAATTGAATAAAATATGTCATTCTCTTACCTCATCCAAGCTGTAACAGGGTTAAATATTGCAACAATTAATGTGTTTACGTTGAAGGTTCACTCTACTATGAAGGAAGCCTCTAGCAATCCACCACAAGAGCAACTTTTCCTTTTGTAGAACTTTTGAATTTCCATATACTCATCCAATTCCCCTCTTTGCCAACATGAGTGTTATATATTAATTCCTCCAATATCTAGAATGACATTTGTTTGCACATAAGGATTAGTGTTGTCTCTTAACCAAGGACCCCTCCACACCTTAACATGACTTCCACTCCCCACTATTCATCTAGCTCTTAATTTGACCATGACTATCACTCGACACCACAACCATTTATCATAATTAAAGATGATAAAAAAAATTGCAAATTAAAAAACACCTTCAAAGATAAAATATACATATCATAAATCTTATTATAATTAATTCACACAACTACGAAATCTCGAATTCGAATTCAGAACAAGACGTTCAACCTAATAATATTGGTGAACTAAAATTAAAAACACTTATATTTATGTTTTATTGACTATTAAAAAATAATTATATTTTATCATGTTTTTTTTGTTGAGAAAATTCAGATGCATAATTAATTTTCAAGTCCATCTTGTTTACTTTCAATTAATTATTAGATTATCATGGAAACAAGATATAGATTATCTGTTAAATGGATGGAGAGAAAATACAGCGGTCAATTTGTCTACAAACACTTCCTCACATCCCTTTCATTTCTACTGTTATATAATTATGTGACAAAATTATCTTGAAACTAACCAACAAATCTCACTTTCTCTTCATACATATCCACTACACCTTTCAAATTTCATTAATCAAAATTACCCAAAATCCACCAGCACTTTCAAAATCCAAATAACGCCATCCACAAACCCAATAAATATATTATATATAAAAATATAGTACCTTCCAAAAACAATATAATAATATATAGTAGTTGCAGAGTGAGAGTGCAGAGCAAAACACTGCAAGTAGCACATTCACAAACAAAAAACATAACATTCACATAAGTTGTGGCTGTGAGAGATCCAAGCTACTTCTTCTTCTTCTTCTTGCCGCTTCCCAAAAAGGAAACTTTACCATTTTCAAAACTAAAATAATAATTACCGGCCTTAGTTGGTTTGCTCAGCTTTTTTTCTCTGAATTTTCATGCACTTGCTAGCATGTAAGCACTACTTTATAATCATATATCAAATTTATAATAACTATGGTTACTTTATACTATTCATATACAATACTGGTCTAAACCAGATACATCAATTTTTTCAATTATTATTCTAAGGTTGAGTTTATTTTTGTGCTTATAGAGTGTGGAGAATATAATCTTGGAATTAACTATCCAAGTAGGAATCATGCTAGCTGTGTCACCGTTCATGAGCACAAGAGATGAGAATCAAAGAGAAATGGAGGAGAATTTATCATCAATCGGAACCGGTGACTTTTTCGATCTTTCAGAAGGGAACTTATTAGAAAGCATCAATTTCGAATTCGACGATGATTTCTTTGTGTGCATCGACGATGGAGATGTGTTACCGGATCTGGAAATGGACTCCGATATGCTTGCTGAGTTCTCCCTCAGCGGCGGGGAGGAATCGGAGATGAACTCATCAGTTACGGGTGCAAATAGCAAATCTTGTGATGATGGGAATATAATTAGTACTATTGAGAAAAAACTACAAGATGAAGAGAAAGTGGTTTCTTCATCTGATTCGGGTTCGAGCCTTGTGGATGAAATAGTTAGGAAAAGTGATGAATCGGTCGTGGTGAATCATTTTCCAAAGGAGGATGACAAAGGAAGAAAATCAAAATCTCAATCAAAGAATAATCATCAAGGGAAGAGAAAAGTGAAGGTTGGTTCTTGTTATACTTGTTAGTTACGATCCCCTTTTTTTAGGTCAAAAAATCGTCATAAATTTCATTCTAATTGATTGAATTGATGGATCTAATAATATAATATCGGTATTTATTAGTATAATTAATTAATTTTTTTCTTAGAAAATATACTTCCTGGAATCTCAAATATAAAAATAAATAAATAAATTAATCAACAAAAATTCATGCATTGAATTTAAATATACATTAAATATATCAATTTTTTTCATGAAATTTTCTCTTTTATTTCGATTCAAGATGAGAGAAAATATATATACATTAAAAGTATAGGTTTTTATTTTCTTCTTTGAGCAAATGTATGACAATACTATTACGATCATGTGATGCTTGCTAAACTTTAAGGTTATGTCCCTGTCGTTATTATTATAGTCTTACCAAAGTTTCTGAGTGCAAAAGAACTCACGGGTATACCGTAAGTTGAAGAGAGAGATATATATCGCAGAACCTTGTCGGGAATATTTTTTTTCTATATTAATTTTTTTTTTTTTTTTTAAATTTATAGCATTTTCACACTAATTCCTTCAGATATCAAGAACAGTTTAAAGGGATAATAAAGTTTCATAACATAATTTTTTTCGACTTTTTTTTACTATATATACTCCTAGCAACTTAAGTTATGAATGGCTTTGTGTTTATATTTGGATATTGTGAATTAGGTGGATTGGACCCCAGAATTGCACAGAAGATTCGTACAAGCAGTAGAGCAGCTAGGAGTGGATAAGGCTGTACCTTCAAGAATTTTAGAAATCATGGGAATTGATTGCCTCACACGTCATAACATTGCTAGCCACCTTCAAGTATGTACATATATATATTTCCTCCCCTTTAATTGATTATATTCTATACTATAGTTGATTAATTGTTTAGCTAGCTAGGGAGGATTAATAAAATTTATATAAAAATATGGAGTTAATTTTGAACGCATGCAGAAATATAGATCGCATAGGAAGCATTTGGTAGCACGTGAAGCTGAAGCAGCAAGTTGGAGTCAAAGGAGGCAATTATTTGGAACAACAAGTAATAGAAGAATAGGAGGTGGCAAGAGAGATAATCATGAAGTGAACCAATATTGGGTAGCACCAACCATGGGTTTCCCTCCTCCCATGACACATTTTAGACCTTTACATGTATGGGGGCACCATCCCATGTGGCCTAAACATGTACCATACTCACAGCACCACCCACCATCAGCTTGGGCACCTCCACCTCCCGACCCTTCATATTGGCACCAACGGGTATCACTGCATCTTTAAACTCATTTTATTTAATTCATCATCACCTACCAAACCCTAACTTCTATATATTGGATACCTTAGCATGCAAAGTAACATTTTCTTTTTGTATAATTATAAAACCTGAATCAAAAGGTCAAATGGGGACACAAAATTATTTAATGGACACTTAATATCGAATTCAAATATCCACTTTTTTCGAATTAATATTATTTTTAATCTCTATCAAGGTAAAAAAAAATTTAAGACAAATATTAGTAAATTAGTGATTATATTAGTTTTTTAAGTTTAAACTTAAAGTCTTTTTTTTTTTTAAACTCGTTTGATGCCATTTAGAATTTAAATTAAGATTGAACGAAGTATTAGATTTTATATAAATTAGGATTAGACCAAATTTAAAAATAATTAGAATCAAAATCAATTATTTG
>JBBPBR010000001.1:48709139-48723458 GCA_037974775.1 Cicer pinnatifidum | reverse complement strand
GCTTGGTAATTAAAAAACTCCTATTGGATATGCTTTTAATACTATTACACTCAAATTTTGACGCAACTATTTGTTTGTGATTTCTTCTTTACGTAATATTAAAAGTGAAATATATATTTACTAATTTGTGTGTTTCAGAAGAATTATAGAAAAATAAAATGTATAGATAAATTATAAATTAATGAAATAATTATTAATTTTGATAAAATAAATCAATTATATATTTTTGAAGATGTTTTTATGGTAAATATGTCTTTGATTATTATTGTGTGTCTCTAGAATATTTTTACAAACAAAGGTAATGAAAAATGCAATATACTATAATTTACGGTATAAATTATACACGAGACAAATATTTGTCATTGATAAATCAGTTAAAAGATGATCATTCACTAATCAATTAATTAAAAGAGAAATGTATTTTGAATAATTTGTGTGTCTCTTGAATCAATTACACTATAAAAGAGAGAATTGTAGACAAATAACATTAAATAGATTAAAAAAAATTGGCATATGAGAAGTAGTCATAAAGCATTACGAGTGCAGTAGTACTACATGCGTATCTATCGGTATCTTTCAAATCTTTGATGTATGATTCTTATCTAAGAAATAATACTCCCTACCAAATTCAACAAATACACTCTAGCAGCACAATCAAATCTCTTTGATACACGTTGTCTTTTGAAGACCTCCTTCAACCAATCCAATTTGTAGTACGCAACTCTTGTCTTTCTAATTCCTTCACATATATCAACAACAAACACCCCCTAATAAAGTAACGACACTAATAAAGTTATGGCAAGATTATATGTCATTACTTTATTAAGGTCGGGTGGTGGACTGTAGAACTCACCCTTAATCTGAATGTGTAATATAGATTGACAACATCATCCAAAGTAATCGTCATTTCACCAAATAGTGAAATAACTTGGTGAAATGACGAAGTCTTAGAATGTTATGACTACACAAATGTAGAAATCAGGTTGTCGTTAATCAGTTTAGGGGAAGTTTCAAACTACTTCGTTATAGTGGGACTAATTCAGAAAAATTCACCCACGTCTTTATATCTCACTAGA
The DNA here is from genome assembly GCA_037974775.1 of Cicer pinnatifidum. Classification (NCBI taxonomy): domain Eukaryota; kingdom Viridiplantae; phylum Streptophyta; class Magnoliopsida; order Fabales; family Fabaceae; genus Cicer; species Cicer pinnatifidum. The sequence goes on along the minus strand of JBBPBR010000001.1, from coordinate 48,722,382 downwards.
GTACTTATGAAGTAAATTGTTGTAACTTTTTATGATGAGCAGGTATCTTCAGCATCGATCGCTCCTGCATAGAAATAAAATATATGATATTAAAATATAATATTTAAAAATTAATAAATAATTTAAGGCTTAATTGCAGTTTTGGTCCCCTTATTTTAGCTGAATCGCGAAAGTAGTCTCCTCATTTTGTTTCTCCCCAGTTTTGGTCGTCCAAGCAGAATTTTGGTTTAAAATTTCATGAAATTTCATTTTTTTTGCATTTATTTAAGTCACACTGTGCCTCAAAATCTCATTTTCAACAATTGTACCTGAAATATACGATCATAAATGGTGTAATACGACTTTAAAAAAATAAAATTTTATCAAATTTTGGACCAAAATTCTGTTTTGCAGACCAAAACTAGAGAGAAACAAAATGGAGAGACCACTTTCACGATTCAGCTAAAATAGAGGGACCAAAACTGCAATTAAGCCTTAATTTAAATATTCTTAATGCACCATAAATAATAATTAATTATAAATACTTCACCAAACCACAGTCTGGTAAAAGCATGGTACTGGTATCGTGTAGGACAAACATATCATATGGTTCTTCAAGTTATCGTGTAAGCTCTCCTTCTTCGATACATATTCATCCTGCATATGGTCCTCATGTTGTAGAACCTCATCATTCTCTTGTATAGTCTTCTCATATACATATGTTGCATGTACAAACTCCTCTTGCATAGTAACACCAGGTTCTAGGATCATAGGTATATGACATTGCTCTCCCTCATCATTATCTTCACTATAAATTGACGTCTCCTTCGAGATATTATGGATCGAATCCTTTCCGGAGGAACATCCATCATAGATGATGAGGTATCAACATTGCGTACTATCCACACTATTTTTTCGTCTCGTCCTTTAGCACATGCGCTCACTCAAAATAAACAAATAGGAAAAAAAGAAATTAAAAAATAAAAATAAAAAACAGGGGGGAAAATAGAGAAAACTAGTGGATTTCAAGATTTCCAGAACAAACTGTGTATCGGAAAACTTGAAAAAAGTTTTTCGTTAAAATAGAAAACTTTTGCACTCATTTGTGTACCGAAAAATTAAAATAGTATTATGAGTGAAAATAAAAACTTTTAATAGTTATATGAGGACAAATATGTTAGTTCATTATATTTATGGAGTAGGAGTATAATATGGAGGTACAAGGTGAAAATTTCTCTCACAAATGGTAACAAAGAACCAATATTTTTGGTCATCATAAAAGTATGTGACTGGATTATTTGTGTCGGCTTAACGCATCACAAATATGACTTTTGTGGCTATTTTCCTCCTTTGTGGGACTTATAACCGCCACAAATAAAGTGTTTTCTTGTAGTGAAGAAATTGTTGTATTAAATGGTAGTGAATAAGTAATGTGAGTGAAGTAGTAATGTGGAGTGGGTGGGTTATAAAAGTTGCATTCTTTTAGGTTTCGGTTGACAGGTTTTATAGTTAAAGAGTTGAGTTCACAAGTTTATTGGATGTAATTTGGTGATTGTTCGTCTAGTCTCTCATATTTGTTTGTTTTTTTTAAATTAAATTTTAACTTACAATTATATAAAATTGAATAAAATATATCATCATATATAATTTTTGATAATATATTTAGAGATGAATGAACAAACATGGAAGTCAAATTCACAACCTTCTGAATATCATAGGATACAATGAATATTTTAAACCATTATAAAAGATTCAAATTATATAATAGCAAGACAACCTAAAGGATTTACACACCAATCCAAATTTTGTAAATATGATATCTTTCCTTTTCTCAACATAAGCCAACCCCCAAAAATTATTTAAATGTGTGCAAGGTCAGATGTACCTTATCTTAATTGAGGCAGTTGCCCCCACTAGCTTATTAATTTTGTTACAAGTCATTATATAAATTTTATTTTTCTCACTAAAATCTAAGTATTCATTCAATAATTTACCTATGAAGAATTGATTGTACAATTGTGTGAGAGATAAATATTGAATGATTATTTGTTCATTCCTATAGAAAAATATATAAATTTAATTTTAATTTTCAAATTGTTGTTTTATAACATGATGTTATCATTTTATTATTTATATCTTGAAGATATTTTTTTTATATAAATATTTATAGTACGATGATGCCTTATTAATTAAAATTTATAGATGTGTTCTTGAATGTTTGCTAACAATCCATCGCCTATCAAAAATAATTTTAGGATTTAATTTGTATACATAATTAATGTAAATTATTTTTATATTGTTAATAAATCATAACTATCAAATTAATAAAGATATTTGAATTTTTACTACAATTATATTTAAAATTATATATATAAATAGTTGTGATATTGATCGTGTAAATAAAATTCAACTTAAAAATTTAAAACAATTACACTCAATAATTTTATCAAGCAAACCCATATATTGGGTGGGATGTGTAGATTAGGTATGATCATGATTTGGACTTTAAAACTCAAATCTTATATTTTATCGGATTTTTTTAGGTCGACTTATATAGATCAATCCATTTTTTACGAATCTATCCTAGAATTTATTTAACAAACAATTATGAAAATGAGAAAGTCTCATGTTTCCCTCTTTACAATTTTGAGTGGACAAAAGCCTGTATTTGTAAATCTGTAAGGCTGATAATAATTTAATATTATGACAGTTAGCTTTTGTACCCCTCAATTAAACTTTTACTCTCAATTTGTTAAAAACCCAGTCTTACTCTTAATATATTCATTCACGTGAGCGTAAAAAAAAATTATTTCAAAATCTGACCCTCTCGTTGAAATTTGCGGTAAGTAATTTTAATAAACGAAATTTCTGGTAGTTATACGTAATACCATAAATTTGGTCAATAAAATTTCCGGTAGCTGTATTTCCGGAAACTACTGGAAATTTCAAAAATTTTGATAAATCCGGTAGTTAGTTTTTGTTCACCGAAAATTTCGTTTTTTGAAATATCCGGTAGTTATTCTATTAAACCGGAAATATAAAAAATCTGGTATGTTATTGAATTTAATTTACTAAAAAAATACCATAAATGAAAAAAAAAAATACATTAAATTTAAATTTTATCATTATTATTATTTTGTTAAATTTTATTTATTAGACAAAAAAGAAAGTTATTATAATATAACAAGTTAGTTGTTTTGGCACATCTATTTAACCGCATATTTTATTTTATTAATAGAATTTTGATTTTTTTTAATTATTTTTAATTTATTTAAAAAATAAAAATACTATTAATAAAATATATTAAATTGAAGAAAAAAATACAGTTGACTAAACGTGCTACAAACAAACTACGTGTCCCTAATATTTTGCCTATAAAATAACAACATATTTTCTTAACAACTTTCTGCTATTTTTATTGCAAATATTTTATAAAATAACAACTTATTTTCTTAACAACTCTCACCTATTTTTATTCTGATGTAATAAATAATAATAATAATAATAATAATAAAATATTGTTAACATAATTAAATAATAATAATAATATTTAAAAAATATATAAAATTTTAATAATATAATTTTACTTTACTTTATTATTATTATTATTATTATTACTATTATTATTAATATATTTTATTAATTAATTTATAAATAATAGTTGGTTTTTTAAAATATTATAATTATTTTTTTTACTAAATAAACAATTTTGTAATTGTAAAATGAGAAAAAAAAATAATAATTTGTAAGCCTAATACATGGTGGCATCTTAGGAAATTTTAATGAGGAATGAAATTTCGATGAACATCTCATAAATTTTTAAATTTTCGGTAGTTATAAATAAATTTCCGGTAGTACTCTCGAAAATTTCAAATTTTCAAATTTCCGGTAATACTACCGGAAATTTCAAAAATGAAATTTCCGGTATTCATTTATAACTACCGAAAATTTCAAAAATGAAATTTCCAGTAAAAAAAAATTATTTTAAATTTTTACATTTTTATTAAAGGTATTTTGGATATTTTAAACATAAATTTTTAAAATGAGGAAGTATAAAATTAATTAAGAGGTACAATAGCCAACATTCTAATATTACACTTACTCAAGAAACATGGGCCTCCGTGCATGATCAAAATGCAGCCCATTTAGTGTCAATATGTTATTTCGTAATATATTCATAAAATATGTTTGAACCCAAAAACTACTATTAATTAAATTATTTTGCTTTGAATTTTTTCATTTACAAAAACACTTTGTTATTCAATACCAGCCTTTTATATGTTAAATAAATTTATATATTAAATTTAATGTAATTTTTTTCTCAATTTATATTATGAAAATTAAAATATAATTATTATCGAATTTAATATTTTAATTTTTTAAAATAGTTAACTGTGTTTTTAGTTCCTAAAAAATCAAAATATTTCAAGTTTAGTTTCTAAATTTTTATAGTTACTTTTAATCACTATTTTGAAAAGTTTTTGTAGGAATTAAAAATGAATAAAAAAATTTAGAGATACTAAAAATATAAAAAAAAATATCAATATAGAAACTAAAAATTTATTTAATCTTAAAAAGAAAAAGAGGGACTAAAACATCAAAATAGAGATTATATGAATTAAAAATAGTTATAAACTAAACTTAAAATATTGTAATTTTGTTTGGACTAAAATTATTTACAACCAATTAAAATTCATATAACAACAGTTGCTAAAAATATTATTGGAGTATACCAACAGTTTCTAAAAATAACCTATAATTTATCTATAATTGAAAATGTGAAATAAAATCTCTTCTGGGTGCATTTGACAAAACAACTTAATTAATCAAATAGAAATTGAAATAAGGTGAGAAAACTGCAAAGATGTATAATAAATCAACTCTATTGAATGAGCGTCACTCAATAGTTAAATGACTTAAAATCAAAGTCAAAATGTTCACCCACTCATCATGACTCTCCCCAAAAAGATCTTCTTTAGGTACTTCCAAATGTCCCCATTCTGCCTTTGTTTTTAAAATTGTTCTCCCACTGATCACGCCACAGTCTCGAAAGAGGAACAAAAAAAATTGTTCCTTCAATATCACTCCAAAACAAATCGAATATCAAAAGTGCAAACGTGCTTTTAATTAATTATGCCGTTCATTTAGCTAACTTAACAATTTTCCTTTCAAAAACATAGACAGCGCCTTTTTATATTGTTAATTTAATTTTCATTTTAAGCAAATGTCTAAATCCACATTGCAAATTTTACCTCCACATCAATTAAATGCAAACAAAACCACTTGATTTGTGAGTCTATCTTAGATAATGAACAAAATGAAAATGATATTTTAATTACTCTTGCATTTGAATGTAATATTTACTCTTTAAAGTCACTTACTTTAAATTAACAATATAACTTAAGTTTTTATTAACAAGTATTTTTAGATATCTCTTTTATATCATCTCTTAATTGGTTTATTTCAAATTACGTGAATCGTTTATATATATCATATCAACAACAATTATTTTTTTTAACCGAAATGCTAGTCATTTAAACTAACACCTTAACTATTCTCATACAAGTCTTACTTTAATACTTTAGTATTTCTTCTCATACTTTAATGAGTTATTTGAGTAGTATTTATCATTTTTTTAATATTGACATACTAATTTTGCCTCTCTTAACAAAAAAAACTTTATAAAAAGTTAAGAAACCCTAAATATTAAGAAATGAGATAAAATAAGATAAGAGACGTCACTTAAATATTAAGAAATGAGATAAAAGATTCCATTGAACACTAATTAAATATATATAAAGAAAATTATTTCTTAAGTTAAATTTATATCAATTTAATAAATGTATGATTTTTCTGTCTTCAAACCCAAGTGCACTACTTTGCATTGCATTAACATTGACCATCATCAAAACTAGACATGTGTGTTACACAATACTCAGCTACAATCAAATTAACTCATAATTATTTCCATACTACTAATAACACTTTGAAAAATATAAGTGCTAGTATAGTGGCAAAGACACGCCCTGCAACCTGGCTTTCAGGTTCCATGTTTCACACTCCCACTTAATTGTCTTCTATCTTTCTCCATCTATTGTTTTTCAACATTTGCCTAACAAATCAAGAACGACCAAGAATAGTGGTATGGTAGGTCCCACAATCAATTTTGGAAATTCATATAGCAAAGGAGGGTAGGGACTCATCTAAGCAGTTAAAAAAAAGAAGAAAATAAATAATTAAGTGTCACTTTTTGACTAAACTATATACCTTCTATCCCCACACTACATATCTTTATGTCTCCCATGCTGACCTTCCAAAACCTTGCACATGTACCATATGACAGAGTTCATTAATCTATATAGTAACGAAATTTCAAATAGAGAACAGAAGTGTCTAACACTTGTTGGTGTTCAATAGGACACACGTCATCAATACATCACTTATTGATTGTCTAATGTATTCTTTGTCAAAAGATACTGCTTAATTTTTCAAGGTACATAGAACCATTTAAAAAAATAACTTTTAACAAATGTTATTCCAATTAATACATCAAATTTATAACTATATACTTCAAAAATTCAATTATTTGTCAACTATGTTGATTATCAACACATATAACTAGATTCGATTCAATTTGTTACTGTATGAGTCATGGTTCAGCCTCAGATCAGTATTACTACTATTTTTAAATTTATTATTGGTGTATCAATCTCGTTGTTGCATTTAACTTTCGATCAAAGGTCATTAAATCATCCTACCCCACATTCATTCATACTTCCACAATCCTCGCATAATTAGCCGGCTTTTATCATAGAAAAAAATATATGCCTCTCTATAAAATGAATCTAACAAGTTGATCTTCTAAACAGTCATCTCTCATTGACATTGTTTCAAACACCATGTCTTCTCTTGGAAACCAGCTCTTTTTCTTCTTCTTGCTTGTCCTCTCACCCCAAATTCAAGCAAGACAAAACAAACTCTTCAGCTTCTTCACTCATTTCAAAACCATCAACAATGTCAAAGATCCTCAACCTTTAACAACAGCACCAACACCAGCACCTTTATCAGCACCGACACAAGAACCTTCAGCAGCACCAGAAATTGGAACAAGTATACCATCAGGGCCAGCACCAGAACCTGAATTTTTAGACAATGGTAATAGTTATGGCCTCTATGGTATAGATTCAACCAAAGAGACTCCAACAACCTTTGAAAATGAGCTTCTAAATGAAGATTTCAATGACAATAAAAGCTACAAAAAGGGTTATCCTCAAACCAACTTCCACAACAACTACAACAATGAAGTGTACACAAAAACCTACAACAGTGAAGAGTACAACAACAATTATGTGAATGGTTATCAGAGAAAAGGAGAAGGAATGAGTGATACAAGGTTTATGGAAAATGGAAAGTACTATTACAATGTAAATCATGAAAATGACAATTATAACCTCAATGGGTATGAATCAGAGAGAGGAAGCAATGAAAATGAAGGTTATAACTATGGAAAAAATAATCAGTATCCAAATGAGTTTGATACTATGGAAGAGTATGAGAAGCAGCAAGAAGCACAAGGTTACACATACACACCATGATTAATTAAGTGTTGTTTTTAATTATATACATTTGGTTAAACAATTAGAGTGAGAGACATATAATGCACACACAAATTAGAATGAAAAATGGTATGTAATGAGATAATTGTGATGCTTTATTTTTAAGGTTTTATGCATCCGTGATCTTGCATAGTTTTCACTTATTTTTATTTTCATGTGTAATGTGAGGTTTTATCTTCTTCGGAAACTATTTAACATTTTGTTAATGTAACAAGCTGAAAGAACAAGTTATATTTGTCAAATAGTATGTGATCAAATTTATGTTTTGGAATCATTCTTATCAATGGCTTAGAACTAAGTGGAATTTATCAAACAAAAATATCAGGGTGTTGAAGAGGAGGATTTCTTTATATCTCTCTAATCTCTGTCCCCAAATATATACTGTTTTGTGTCCAAATTAATTAATCAATACTAAAAATTAAACTATACCTATAAAAAAAACTGTAAATGAAGGAGCATATGACAATATCTTAAGTTTTGTTTCCTCCTTTTTAGTTGGAAAACGTAATTAATTACTTAAAACTAGCTAGACAGAAAATTTGCCAACATGATTTATTATGTGTTTTTTTCAGTAATTATTAGCAACAAGAACAATCATGAAGGCTTGTAAGTTACATTTGTTCAAAAAGTATAGAAGCAGGTGCACTCATTGTTGAAACTAGCGAGTGCAAGATCACCAAAGATGCAAAGAGTGAGGCATTCCCCAACTAGGTCATGAAACCACCATATTTAGCTAATTCTACACCAAGTGATGGTGAAATTAAGGCAATAAGATATTTTCGTTGTAGCCATTCATCTTTTCTTTTTCCACCTTTATCTTTCCTTATTTTCATTTCGCTCCTCCTCCTTTTATGCCTACTATTTTTCAAATCACAAGTGTTACTAGAAATTTGTTGTATCAGTACTCTTTAATTTTACTACTTCAACCATCAAGTCAACTTTATTTTCCCTATCTAATTTACATTATACAGTTGAATTTCATATATTCCTATTATTCATTGCAATTACATTTCATATATTCCTACCATTCAATTAATTGAAATGCAAACAAGAACAATTAGTTGGTGCATTTATAGGATAAATTAAGTTTTTAAAATCAATCAAACCATAAACCGTAAGCTCTATTAAATTCTCAAATTTGTGCCTATTTTAATTTTTGTTAACTACAATTTCATTACTGTAAATCAATAGATGCCACACAATTAAAGTGATTTTAACATTCTCAATGCAACCAAAATATATATATCACGCTCGAGCACGTACTGCTAGATTAATCAAACAGGATCAGTGCCACATCGTTAACCTAATAAGCTGATCCCTAATGCATAAGATCCAGAAAGTTAACTAATTCTAATTAATTATGAGAAAAAACAAAGGCATAAGAAAACTATTGCTACAACACATAAAGAGCAACAACTTAGCACAGCCATATGCGGCAGATGTAGCCATGAATTTCACAAGGTTAAGTTGATAGTAAGATCTTTTGCAATACGCAATGATGTACAATACACAATTTGCCACTTTCATCATGCCCGAAGAAAATTTTCAATGCAAATCAGCTTGATAAAGTATGACATTCTGATTAACCCCGTCTTTTTTTATCATCTTCCTCCTCCTCATCAGAATCACCACTCTCCCGAAATCGTGGATTTTTTTCCTACAAACAAATCAAGTAAATGATTAAAACAAATAAAACTGGCAACAGTTAGGATGAAAATGATATTTTTGAAACTAGAATATGGATTAGTAATAGCAGTATTGGCAATTGCAGAATAAACACGAGGAATACAAAATACTAGCATAAGCCTTCAGTTAAAGAAACAAGTCCTACAGGCTATGTAACCCTATTGGGTATGGCAATTGGAACTATTGTTATATAATTGAACAATCAGCTCGAAGCATCATCAAGATATGTAGAGTTTACCGGTCTAGATTCATGGTCAGAGTTCCTCCGAGATTCATGGTCAGGGTTCCTTCGAGATTCGTGGTCAGGGTTTCTTCGAGATTCATGATCAGGGTTCCTCCGAGATTCATGATCTGATGTTCTTTTTGAGGGCTCGTGTGTGTGGCGATCATCGTCTCTGTGTCTCTTCCTATTGTAATCTATTATGACAGGGAGACAAAGTAAATTGATATCATTAGTAATTGCAAAGGCAAATAATAACAGTAACACTAAGTGCTGTGCTTCTGAAATATTGAAATTGCTGGGTGAAAGAGATTGTTTTGAGATGAAACTACCTCCTCTACCATGCCGATGGGAACCACCGTGACCATGGCCACCACCATGTCTACCATCTGCAAGATTAAAATGCCGAACCATTAAACTTGCAGACAATACAAACACATGCAAATGATAAAGAACTACCACAAGTTAGATAGCTGAAAAAAAGCATCCAAAAAACAATGAGAGGCTGGTTCACCACAAGATTAACACAAGCTCGTACTTCGGCCTAGCATACAACATTGAGACTATAATTCTAACAAACTAAAGTCTAAAGATAATATTTAACTGAATATTGAACAGAAAATTGGATAAGATTCAGAATATTACGAGAAGCACTAACACTTGCAATATTTTAACTGCATAAGAGATGTTTAGATTCAACAGGCAAGTCATGATGTTGCTTCCTGTAGAGAAAGTGCTATTTGCATATCCAACTCAGCTATCCAAAACGAAATTCACATTATACTAAATCTTACAAAACTGTATCAATCAGAGCAACAATTGGACTTTTGACATGGAAACTGTGAATTTTAATCATTAGGAAAAGAAATCCAATGTAGGCAATAATTGATATTGAAGGCATTACTATGATTACGATGCAGAAGAGGACAGGCTAATTGAAAAAATGCACATGGTTGGAGGCTGCAAAATGTATTGCATATTTACACAGACACCACAATGCTAGACTAACAATGTAAACATAGGTATGAGTTAATGAGTCAGCGACAGTAGTCTATAGTTTGATGTCCTTCCCAGTCACTTGTTACTTATCATTTGATAAAATCAAGCCGGTAAATAAGTAGCCACATAATTTGCTAAATCTGAAAACTAAAAAATGAAAAGAAAAATATACACTAAACAAATTTTCTTATCAGAAACAAGTAAAATGTTGAGTCATGGTTGCTACTAGTAGCTGAAGATCCATACAAAATATAACAGTCACTTACAAGAAGATGGAATAACTGGGGGAAAAGATCCCAAAGAACCAGCACCATAATCTACAAGCTGCCTTTGTACTTCTAACTCTTTCTGGACCAACTTTCCATATCCACCTCTACGTATGTCGAATTAAGGTAACAAAAAGGAGACAAGTAGAAAAACCAGTGCACAAAAGTATTTTTCTGAAGTAATTTTGCAGTAAGATTTGTTATTCAAAGATCAAGTAAAGGTGTGGAAGTGTCTGTTATTCAATTTCAATTGGACCATGTCAAAATCTTGGCAGAGGTAACGAATTTATTTGTTTGAACATGCAAAGATGTACTTGATCAAATGTAAAGTTCATTCTAGAGTATTGAACTATTGTGAATTGCCAATTTGCCGCATTTATCGAACCCTCTAGTGTGCAATTAGAGACAAAATTGATGGTTTATTCATATTATTATTTTCATTCCATTGTGAAAGAGAAAAATCAAGTATACAATTCACACAATGATGCCAATTACAACTAAATTTATGTTAAACGTTAAAAAGGATATCAGGATCATAATCAGTGCGATATTCATCACGCACCTGCAAAAGTTAACAGCATCAGACAATGTTACCCAAGAAGAAAAGCAACCTTAATAAACAGAGGCACAGGAACAAGTAAACACAGATACTGCGCAAAGTTGCAAACACTGGGATGTAGAAAATCTTGAATCAAGTTATTGGATACAACACAGGTATCATACAATATCGAAAATTGGTATATATATAAAATACAAATCATAATCAGAAGAGAGAATTGATAATTGCTAAATTAGGACAAGCCATCTTGATCGGAATAAAACAATATTGTCTATCTATGCATTGTGCTATTCTCTTTTCTTATGGTGTAATAAATGCTACAAAAAATTGTAAAGGAAAGCTAAATATAACCAAATTGTCTGGGACTGGGTAAACTATGGACTGGACTACTAGTTTAAAATATTCAAACTTTATTGTACGAAAGTTGTTCACCTGGCCCCCACTACGACCACGACCCCATTGTCTTCCATCCTGGAATCCCCAATCAAAATCAACACGAATAGGGCGATCATCCAGTATTGTCCCACTTATATATTTGCAAGCATCCTCAGTATCTTCACGAGAGTAATATCTAATAACAATTACATACATACACAGAGTCGTCAATCAGGACCAAATAATTTTCTCAACAGCCAACAGATCACTGCAATTAACAATGCACAATCACTAACTACACTATTCAATAAACTGGATACAATCTACAGTTCTTTCTAACACTTTCTTCTTAAATTAATCACAATCATTCTATATTGTCACATCATATTATCAATTTTGCTCAAATTAATAACTAGAATAATGCATCATTTCCTCTATTATCACTTATGCACAAATTAAAAATTAATTAATAACTAGAATAATGCATGTATCTAGAAAGCAAATTAATGACATCAATATGATTAGGTTAGTTAAATTTGAACAGAAATTGCATCTTACAATACGAAACAAAAACCGCATGGAGTTTTGGTGTTCTTATCCAATCCCATGATGATCTTTTTGATTTCACCAGCTCGTGAAAAAAGTTCGTAAATTTGCTCTTCCGTTGTGTAAAACGACATGTTCCCAACATAAACAGTTGTTGAAGTTATCAGCGCATGCTCAAATTCTTCTTGATTTCCGGGGAATCTTCTATCTCTATACGCTGAGAGCTTCGCTTGATCCTAAAACATTCACAGAGAAGGAAAAAATTCAAATAAAATGAACTGAAATCGATAATAATTGAATCAAATTACGCTCAAACTCAGTATAGCGTAGCGTAGTGCACCTTGAATAACGAAGCCATGTGTTGCTCTGCGATACTGTTAACGGTGAAAAATCATGAAAACTAAGAAGAGAAGAAGAGGTTCCGATTTGAGTTACACGATTAGGGCAGTGAAGTCCGACAAGACGAACCCTCACGTGGATCGTTTTGACCCGAAATGTAAATCCGGTCCACAAAAGTCACGGTTTAGAGAAGACTAAATACTGGGCCTTAGCCCAAATGATATATAAATTATTAAAACTTCTTTGGGAGTTTGAAGCAGAGGAGAAATATTTGGAGGAGGACAAAATAGAATAATAGAGGTAGTTTTGAAATTTTTGTAAGAAAGTAATTTTATAAATAATAATTATAATTTTTATATTAATATAACAACGTGAAAATGGTTTAAATAATTTATTTAAGTCATCTAAAATTATATGAAATCTTCCTTCAATATAACTTTTGAATTATCAAAATAGAGATTTTGTACAATGAATAAAAATAAACTCTTGAAAATTTTATTATTTCAAAAAAGAATCATTCCTTCCTTCCTTCCTTCCAATTTTGTTCAAATAGCGTTAAATATATTACCAAAAATTGAGGTACAATATTGTTATTAATTTAAAATTAATTTCTAATAAAATAATCTTTTGTGAACTAACTTTTGGTAACATGTCGATA
>JBBPBR010000001.1:48685429-48697277 GCA_037974775.1 Cicer pinnatifidum | reverse complement strand
ATTAGTGTTTTATTTATTTATTTATTTATTTGATAAAAATGTACATCAAATTATCATACTATTTATAATTTATTGTACAAATCATACACGGATAAATTGTTATCCACTAATTATTTAATTAAAAGACAATCATTCACAAATCAATTAGTTAGTAGAAAAATATGTATTTGATTATTAGCGTCTGTCTTTTGAATATTTTTATAGATAAAAGTAAAGAAAAATGCAATATGCTAATTATAAAAAGTTTCTCCATAAAAATTTAGAATCTTTTAAAATAAAATTAATTAAATATGAATATTTTAAATGACATAAACCCAAAATAAAAGTAATAAAAATATAAAACTAGAAATTGAATTTTAAATTATTTTTTGTGGAAATCATTTTACGATATTATAAACATGTATATAAAAAATTCACTCAAAAACTCTCCCCAAATTTGAATGTTTAATAGATTGACAACATCATCCAAAGTAATTGGTGAAGTGACATTTGGTATAACGACGAAGTTTTAAATTGTCTTCACTCCACAAATGTAGAAATCAAATTGTTGTCAATCAACTTTAAACTACTTCGTTGTAGTGGGACTAATCCAAACATATTTAATCACATATTTATATCTCATAGAAGTACTTGAGAAGTAAACTCTTGCAACTTCTTACCATAAGCAATTATCTTCAGCATCGGTCGCTCCTGCATAATATAAAATATATGACTTAAAATATAATATAGAAAAATTAATAATTAATTTAAATATTTTTAATACACCATAGATAATAGTTAATTTAACATACTTCACTAAACCATAGTCTGACAGAAACATGATATTGATATCGTGTAAGAACATACATATAATATGGTCTTCAAAGATACCATGTAAACTTTCCCTCTTGTCTAGATCCATTATACATATGGTCCTCGTATGTACAACCTCATTCTCATCTTGTACAACCTTCTCTGTACATGTGTCGCATGTACAAACTCATCATACACAATAACACTAGCCTATGGGATCATAGGTATATAACTATGCTCTCCCTCATTATTCTCTTCTCTTATAAATTGACGTCTCCTTTGAGATGTTGTGGATCAAATCGTTTCTAGAGGAGCATCCATAATAGATGATGAGGTATCAACATCGCGTACTATCCGCACTATTTTATCATTTTGTCCTCTAGCACCAGCATTCATTGAAAATAAACAAATAGGTATAACAAAAAAAAAAATTTAGAAAAAAAATCCAAAAATTTGTGGATTTCAAAATTTTTGAAAAAGGTTGTGTACCGAAAAATTTTAAAAAAAATTAACGATAAAATAAAAAAATTTGACAATCATTTATGCACCAAAAAACTGAAATGATATTGTGAATGAAAATGAAAACTTTTAATATTGATATTTACGATAAATTAAAGAGAATGAAACCTCTTTTTTCCTTAGTTGATATATGATAAGAACACAAATATTAAAAAGCATCCATGTAAGGTGGGTCTTTATGAGGGATAGTAAGACTTCATTACTTTCTCCTCAAATAATATTGTCTTCAAAGCCGTAAAACAAATATTAGTTTTTTTGTGTGTACCCTATATTACTAGATCAAGGTTAGATAGTTTTCGTACTTACATAACCAACTCTCTCATGCCAAATTCGTTCATCTTTTTCAATAGCCATAAAACAAGGTTCAACTGATAATTCGTAAATTTTGTTTTGTGAATCTAAAGAAAAGTATATATACTAAAGATGTTTGTCTTACTTTAAACATGTTAGGTTTTAAGATAATTTCAAAAATATTGTGACAAAGTAGACTTATGATGAGTAAGTTATGTTTTAAATCTTTTATATATTAAACATCTTCGATCTTGTCATTGTTTTCAAATGTTATTTATATTCCCTTCCTTTTCTCAAATGAGAGAAAACATTGTATATCTATCAACATCTTAACAAACAAAAAATTAATTAAGTAGTTTTTAAATAACTGTTAAAATTTATCAAATTTTTAAAAATATATCATTTATAATTTCAACATTTTCAAATATACAAATATGGCTAAAAATATAAAATTAAGTGAGTTTACTAAAATGACAATTCAAAAGTTTTGACTGCTCAAAACACCTTTTTAAAGATTATTGTTTTACAAAATCAAGGTGAAAAAAGAAGGTTTTATCCAAAAAAAGATTAAAAGAATAAAAAAGAAGTTATGAATAAGAAGACCACAATTTTAATAATACATATTTTTTAAGTAATTAAAATTTCTTTCAATTTAAGAACAGAAAAAAAAAACTTGTGATAATTTTTATACAATCATATTTTTTTAATTTTTTTTTCTTATTATATGGGATCATCAAGAATTTCATTGATTGTAGAAGAAATGAGTGGTTGGTGTCTTTGCACACTTTAGACTTTATATTTTGTATTTGCTATAATTGCATGAATGGATAATTATAGCATATAAAAATATGTATTATATAAGCATGCATACCCTCCTAAAACAATTTGAGTTGTGGTTAATTAAATTATCACCAACTTTCGTATTCCTTTACGGATTCAATAAGAGAAATATGGCAATGTCAAAAGTTGTATTGGGTGTATTCTTTAGTGCTCTTTTGATTTGCTCAATTTTTACTCAAGAGGTTGACGCCACATCTATTGATAATGGGGCAATGCAACGTGACAATATCTCATGCAGCAAAAAAAACCCTGACGCATGCAAAAAGACTCCAGCTAACCCTTATACAAGAGGTTGCAACAAAATTGAAAAATGTCGCGGTGGAAATCAAGCTAAATTAAATGCTGAGGAATATAATAAACAATAATTAGAAAAACAGTCATTTTTTATCATAAAAGATATTTCCTCTTAAATGAAATATAAACAAAAATTATAATTGACAAATTGATGGATCTCATAATTTAAGGACATGTACATCAATTTTTTAATTATTATTTTTATTTATATTTTATTTTAGAATAGTATGTGATTTGTTACATACAATAGTTATGTTCATCTAAAATGAACAAATCACATACAAATGAATAGTGATGATATCTTTAACAAAGATATTAATAGCTAATTCCAATTCTTTTAATTTTTTATTGTCTAAATTTGGATACTTTGAACAGTTCCAAATTCATCTTCAATACCATGGGTACATTTTGTAATTATTTGATATTTATATATCAATATATAATACATCAATGAGAATATGTTTTATTCAACATGTGAGCATTGAGTGCATTTGATTTTTTTTTATTGGGTTTATTTATTTCATTGACAGTATTTGTATGTATTTAAAAAGTTAAAATGACAATATATGTGAGTGTGCATGGGTCGAGATGGTTTGTTACCATATCAAGATAGAGATTAGTAAACAAAATTTCATATCTTATTAAATTGTAAAATAAGATTAAAAAAAAATATGGTCGATATAAATGTCTAAAATAATCTTCAATATCATTCAAGCAATGGTAAAAACATATAAATGAATAACACTTTTATAAATATAATTTGTTGTCTATTAACACTTGTATTAATATAATTGTTGTCTATTAGATGTTGCAATCACTATTATGTATGTGTCTTGCTCAAGATCTATATCAAGATCTATATCAAGATCCCTCTTAAGAAACAGTTATGCACCCAGATGCTTTGGTCAAAAAAATTACTTCAAAAATAATTAATTTCCGGTTTTTTAGTTTTATTTTGTTTTTAACAACAAATTATTTTAAAAGGTAAAATTATTAATAATAATCTTATGTGGCAAGTCAATTAACGTTTTTTTGGACACGTTATCATTTTTTTAAGAAAAATATATTAAAATAAAAACATAGACAGATAAAGGATATTCATTTGTATATTTTTAAAGGTAAATGACCTAATTGAAAAAAAAGACAAATGGCAAATAGGTTACAACCAAATAAAATAAAGGACATTAGATTTAATTTTGTGTAAAATTTAACTGAAATGCACCTTATAAGTGGATCTCACAATTACATAGTGCTTCTTTTTTATTTTTTAAAATTACAATTTAATAAACAACTAATTTATTCAACTATAATTTAATTTATAAATATTTGACGCATATCAATTACTTGAAATACCGTATTTTATTAATCAATTACTTAAAGAGAGAAATGTTTTTATAATATTAGTGTCTTATTTATTTATTTATTTGATAAAAATGTATATCAAATTATCATACTATTTATAATTTATTGTACGAATCATATATACATGGATAAATTGTTATCCACTAATTATTTAATTAAAAGACAATCATTCACAAATCAATTAGTTAATAGAAAAATAGGTATTTGATTATTAGCGTATGTCTTTTGAATATTTTTATAGATAAAAGTAAAGAAAAATGCAGTATGCTAATTATAATTTGTAGTATATATGTTTGTCACTGATAAATTAATTAAAAGATAATCATTCACATATTAATTTATTAAGAGAGAAATGTAGGTTGATAATTGTGTGTCTCTTAAATAATATACTATATTAGAGAGAATTATAGAAAAATAACGTTAAATAGATAATGTTTTTTTACTGAATTAAATAGATAAATTATATATTAAGAATTTAAAAATAATTTCTATAAAATGAATAAACTATAAATGTATCAATTATTTGATAAGGATCTTTCTATGGGAAAATATAACTCCAATATGTTTATGTATTGAGACAAAATATCTCTAATGGTTTTAATGATAACAAAATTGTTTAAAAGATTATGATTGTGTTTAATGACTAATTTGTGCTTTTGAGTGAATTTATATAAGAAAACAGGTTATTAATCATTAAGATAAAAAGGAGAAAAATCTTATTCAAATCTGGAAGATTGAAATTCCTGAGGATGGCGTCGCGAAGAGGACGAAGCTTCAAATCTACATAATACTCATCCTCACCAAAACAAATGTTTTTTTATTCATTAAAGATATGCACAACAATATTAAAGAATGAATAAATAAAGAATTTGATATAAAGAAGTCAGAAGGCCAAAATAATAGGTACGAGGATGGTCAGTACTAGATAGGAGGATGGAAGTACTAGGATGGAGGACAGTTCTATAGAGTCTACATCATTCCCAAATGTTGAAAGCAACCCATCCTATCATGTGCAAAGGCTAAATAAAATCATACCTATTTATCATTCTTGTATGAATGAAAACAATGAAGAGTCAATCCACAGAAAGACAACAACAAACAAGTCAAAAATAGAAGCCTTCATATGTCTTAAAGAAAGAAATTCTGATTCACGTGCAAGAGGATGGCAGTTCTATGTAAGATGATGGTTCTCTATTTACAACATCACTCTTAAAAGTTAGCTCACAAAGTTAAAGAAACAGCCTTACATGTTTTGAAGAATGAGAAAAAAAGAACAACTCAAGATCAAGTTCCAAGGAGGTTGATCCTCCTGCTCGAGGATGGACTCAGCCAGTCCAAGGACAGTTGGATGATAGTTTTGTAAATATGATGAAAGACCTTGGATGTTTTGTAATGAATTCCAACACTTATAAAGAGCTTGACACATGAAAGGATCGTCATAAGACATCTATAAAAGGCAGCAAGTTCTTCATCATTAAAGACACAACAACATTGCATAAAAAGATTAAGTATCTATAAGGATCAAGAGCAATACCTATCCTCTCTTCGTACTTTTTATAATCCTTTATTAGATCTTTGAAATATCATTTGAGAAAGTATTTAGAATCAATCACATTCATATCAATATGTAATTTCCTAGTGAGATACACTTGGAAATAGTTGAAACTTGATTGTAAGCTTGGTGAGGCTAAAGAGTACACAAAGTGTAATCATCCTCTATGAGAGGTTGATCTGTTTGAACATTAGTGAAATCTCACAAGTGTGTGAGGACTGGACGTAGCCTTCATTGAGTGAACCAGTATAAAATTTGTGTGTGTCATTCTTTGCATTTTTCTCTCACTCTTTTACTCAGCTCAAATTTGAAAGTTTGAATAACCATCTTCGGGTTTGTGATCCTCTACGAGAGGATAGTTTTTAAAAACACTTGAAAATTATTTTTAACAGCAAAATCTCTATGCAACCCCCTTTCTAGTGATATTTAGCTACATCATTATGTAGTAACTAAAATTTACTATACAAATCACACAAGATGAATATTTGTAATAATAAATTATTTAAAAGATGATTTATATATCACATGTCAATTAGTTAAAAGATAAATGTGTAATTAATTATTATTGTATCTCTTATATATCTATTTGATGGAGATGCGAAAGAATTATAATGGACTATTTATAATTTATTGTACAAACATACATGAGATATATATTATTGCATATTAGTTAGTTACAAAATTACATTTCATTGGATAGTTAATTAAAGGAGAAATGTGTATTTGATTATTAGTATGTCTCTCGGATAACTTGTCGATAAAAATGAAGAAAAGTATAAGAGTTATATAAGTTTTTAGTACCTATAAATTTTAAAATTTTACTTTTAGTTCCGGTAAAAATACAACATTTTTTAGTCCTTAAAAAGTTTTCATGCGAGCAATTTTAGTCTCTGCTAGGAAAAAAAAAACCACTGTAATTGTCCTTGAACTTTTAAATATTTGAATGATTGTTTTCAAATACTTTTAAAACATTATAAAAAATTTCTCCATAAAAATTTAGAATCTTTTAAAATAAAATAAAATAAATATGAATTTTTGAAATGTCAAAAATCCAAAATAAAAGTAACAAAAACATAAAACTAGAAATTGAATTTTAAATTATTTTTTGTGGAAAACGTTTTACGATATTATAAACATGTATATAAAAAATTCACTAAAAAATTATCCCCTAATTTGAATGTTTAATAGATTGACAACATCATCTAAAGTAATTGGTGAAGTGACATTTGGTATAATGACGAAGTCTCAAAGTATCTTCACTCCACAAATGTAGAAATCAAATTGTTGTCAATCAGCTTCAAACTACTTCGTTGTAGTGGGACTAATCCAAACAACTTCAGTCACATATTTATATCTCATAGGAGTACTTGAGAAGTAAACTGTTGCAACTTCTTACCATAAGCAATTATCTTCAGCATCGGTCGCTCCTACATAATATAAAATATATGACTTAAAATATAATATAGAAAAATTAATAATTAATTTAAATATTTTTAATGCACCATAGATAATAGTTAATTTAACATACTTCACTAAACCATTGTCTGACAGAAGCATGATACTGATATCGTGTAAGAACATACATATAATATGGTCTTTCAAGATACCATGTAAACTTTTCCTCTTGTTGTACAGATCCATTATACATAAGGTCCTCATATGTACAACCTCATTCTCATCTTGTACAATGTAAGACCCTTAATTTTAAATTCTAATTTATGTATTTTGGAGAATTTTGTGCTGAATTTCTGAGGCTTTTTAGCCAATTTTAAGGCATTTTTTTGAGTTAAATGTCAAAAATAGTTTTTGGAGACTCGATTAAAAATTATTCGTCGATGAATAATTTTATTTAATTATGGTGAATCTTTTGTCGAAGAAAAAATTTTCTGAGATGCAGCATTTTTCAGAAAAATTCATTTGCCTATCGAATTACGGTGATAGTAGATATTTTTCTAAAAACGTGGTTTGTGATGTGATGTAAGGTGACAGGCGTAATGATGGTTTTTATAAAAATATCTAGATATTTGTTTGGATATTTATTATTATTATTATTATAATATATTATTATTATAATATATTATTATTATTTTAATATATATATATATATATATATATATATATATATGAAAGAAATGAAGGAAGAAAGAGAAACAGAACCTTCTCCTCGCCTCTCGCTTGTGCCTTGCTTTCCTTCTCTGTTTCTAAGTTATATTTATTTTCAAAACCCAAAAACACAAAAATCTTCATTTATCTACTAGATTTAGGCTCCCATTCGAGAAGTGACAGAAGAGAAAGTTGTTCATTACCACGCTGCGGTGCTGGTGAGCTAGTTTTCGTCGCGACGTTACAAACTTACATTTTACCGGAATTAATTACGGTACCGTAATCGCGCGTTAGAGCTATCGTTAAGGTAAGGGCTCATTCCAAACTTTTAGTTTGCATTTAGGACATTATTTGTGATTTTATGGAAAATAAATTTGATGTATTTGAGGTGTGATTTGTGAAAAATTAATTTAATGTGATTATGTGTAATTTAGTGGAATTTAAATTTGAGGTGTGGTTTGTGGTGATTCAAGTTTGGTGTGATTTATATGTTTATAATTATTATTATGAATTTTTGAGATGTGATTTATTTGTGGATTTTGTAGAAAATGAATTGATGAAATTTTGGCGGTTTATGTGTAAAAATGTAGAGTTTTGAAATTGGGTGAATTATGTTTGAATTGTTGAAATTTAATTGAGGTGTTATATGTGTGTTGTGGAATTGAATTGATTGTTGTTGGTGTGAATTGACGATAATTAAATTTGATGAGTTTGAGTTACGTAATGAGTTATTTTCAAATAAATGAGTTTGAACTGAAATTGAAATTTTACAAAAAAAATTAGCGTTGTTAAAGTTGTGAAAAAGTTCAAATTTTAATTAAGTTAAAGAGTTTGAGCAAAAAGATAAATTGAAATTAAAAATGGTTAGAGTTCAAAATGCTACTCTTTTAATTACTCTTTGATTGAGTTTAAAAAAAAAAAAAGTTTAGAGTATTTTATTAACTCAAAAATTTCGGTGCTTTAATAGTCGAGTGTGTGTATGAGAAATTTTGATGATATTTGTTTTATTTAGTTTTAAGTAAATAATATATATTATTTGGTTTTAAAACTTTGGTGTGTGAGAAAGATTTAATTTTGGAAATTTTGTTGTGTTTGGATTAGTTTTATTGTGAACAAGTTGTTAGAAATATTCATGTTTATGTAGTTAGCTCCTTGAGTCTCGAAAAGGAATCGAGACCGTTGGTACCGAGTTAGCGGTGGAGATAACTCTGATATATTAATGTTGTTGTGGTGATTTATGGTTGAAAATTTTAGAGATTGAATATGGTGATTAATGTTTGGAAATTTTGGTGATTTATGTTAGGTGAAATTGATGTGTTCAAAAATAAGATTATGAATTTTTGAGATGAAATTTATGTGTGACTTGGTGGAAAATGAATTTAATTCAATTTAGGTGTGAATTGAATTTGGAGATGTGATTTATGTGTAGTTGTGGAAATTTTAATTGGTGTGAATAAATATGTTTGAGTATGCTCTGTGTTGTGTTTGAAAAATCATTAGTGTTAAATGAGTATTAAAAATGGGGAATTTTTTAATAGCTGCATTTACTTAATGATTATGGTGAAAATAGTTAGAGTATGCTCATGCATTTCATAGTACATGGTGGCCGCGATGGGGCCATGGTGATAGTGGTGACCGTGATGGGCCACGGGATGATGCCATGTGAATTGTTGGTTCATCTTATCCTTGCGGGGATTTTTGCGTCGTGCTGATCTGTGAGAGATTGCACTCTAGAATGTGTTGATCTGTGAGCGATTGCACTCTAGAATGTGTTGATCTGTGAGCGATTGCACTCTAGAAAATTGTGTTGGTCTGTGAGCGACTGCACTCTTATATGTCGTGCTGGTCTGTGAGAGACTGCACGCTAGTAAATCATGCTGATCCGTGAGAGATTGCACCTCGGTAATTAGTACTGGTCTGTGAGAGGCTGTACAATTATGATTTACGCCCCTCGAGGGTTTTGGTTTGGAATTCCGGAATCATGCATTTTGGCATATACGCATTGCATTAGGGTGTTTGGCACACGAGTCATGTTTGTTATACTTTGATGATTGTATATACATATTTGGTTGTTGTTGTGATTTTTCGTAATTGCTTTGAGGTGTGAAGTTGGGTTGATTAAGTTTTGATGTATTTATGTGTTCATAATTGATTTAATGAATATTCGATGTGTGATTGAGGTGTGAATTTGTGGAGATTAATTTGGTGTTAATTATGTGTTGTTCATAATTGATAATATTAATGTTTGAAGTGTTGATTGATTCAGAGCCATTTTAGAATTGAAAATCTGCATTTTCTCAATTGTATTCGGCTACGACAATGCAGTTTGTCAAAACTTCATTTTTCAACATTGTTTATGCATTTTTGGGCATATGAAAACCCTTTCGAGGAGTATGCTAAGACGAAAGGTTCTTTTGAGCATTTGAAAATATAAGAATTTTGCTATGTGATATTTGTTAATTTCGATTGGTGACCTTTACAATTATTGTAGAAATCTGGGTTTGCCCTCAAATGAGAAACAGGATCATCCTACCGGTTAGTACCCTAGAGATGAGAAAGTTGTTAGTCATACCTGACTAAAGCTGTGTCAGGAGGATCTTGCGGGGCGCGTGGAGATCACCCGTGTTATGTAGTTTTTGTAGCATTATCAGATTAGGTGGTTGTATAAGGACTAGATATATTTCTCTTGGGATTGTATTTATTTCATTTTGGAAGATTGTATCTATATATGCTTAAACTGTCTGATGACATTTTCTTTTAATGGGTCCATGTTCCACTTTTTGATATGACGTGGGGAAAGTTAAAATTCTTGGGGCAGTGTTTTTGTATAGGTCTGTCGAGAATACCCCAGGGGTATGAGCTATGATCGATAAGCCTCATAGCCCCAGTGTATTTTGATGTTTGAGTACTTTGAATTTTTATTTCAAAAAAATTATTCCGCTGCTTGTAAATATTTGTTGACTTCGTCGTTATGTTACGACTTAAATATTTATCCAAAAGAATTTCTTTGCTTTTTCTTTGTTTTAAAAAAAAAATACACCCTGTTAAAAATCGGGGTGTTACATACAACCTTCTCTGTACATGTGTCGCCTGTACAAACTCCTCATGCACAATAACACCAGGCTATGGGATCATAGGTATATAACTATGTTCTCCCTCATTATTCTTTTCTCTTATAAACTGACGTCTCCTTTGAGATGTTGTGGATCAAATCCTTTCTAGAGGAGCATCCATCATAGATGATGAGGTATCAACATCGCGTATTATCCGCACTATTTTATCATTTCGTCCTCTAGCACCAGCACTCATTGAAAATAAACAAATAGGTATAACAAAAAAAATTAAAATATAGAAAAAAAATCCAAAAATTTGTGGATTTCAAGAATTTTGGAAAAGGTTGTGTACCGAGAAACTTTTAAAAAAATTACCAATAAAATAAATAAAAAATAAAAAAATTGACAATCATTTATGTACCAAAAAACTGAAATGATATTGTGAATGAAAATGAAAACTTTTGATATTCATATATATGATAAATTAAAGAGAATGAAACCTCTTTTTCCCTTAGTTGATATATGATAAGAATACAAATATTAAAAATCATCCATGTAAGGTGGGTCTTTATGAGGGATAGTAAGACTTCATTACTTTCGCCTCAAATAATATTGTCTTCAAAGCCGTAAAACAAATATTAGTTTTTTTTTGTGTGTACCCTATATTACTAGATCACAGTTAGATATTTTTTGTACTTACATGATCAACTCTCTGATGTCAAATTCATTCATCTTTTTCAATAGACATAAAACAAGGTTCAACTGACAATTCATAAATTTTGTTTTCTGAATCTAAAGAAAAATATATGTACTAAAGATGTTTGTCTTACTTTAAACATGTTAGGTTTTAAGATAATTCCAAAAATATTGTGACAAAGTTGACTTATGATGAGTAAGTTATGTTTTAAATCTTTTATATATTAAACATCTTCGAACTTGTCATTGTTTTTAAATGTTACTTATATTCCCTTCATTTTCTCAAATGAGAGAAAACATTGTATATCTATCAACATCTTAACAAACAAAAAATTAAGTAGTTTCT
>JBBPBR010000001.1:48663337-48676195 GCA_037974775.1 Cicer pinnatifidum | reverse complement strand
ATAATAATCTTATGTGACAAGTTAATTAACGTTTTTCTAAGACACATTATATTTTTTTAAGAAAAATATATTAAAATAAAAACATAGACCGAAAAGGATATTCATTTGTATACTTTTAACTCATAAGGGATATCTCATGCATGATTTTATCTCATGTATGATTAGTGATATTAAAATAAAAACATAGACATATAAACTTATTTGGCTTGATGTCTGACTCATGTAGCAATTTTTTCATCCACAAGATTTTCTTGAAAGTTTCCGTTGTTGTAATATGCTCGATTTCAGTAGTGGATAAATCAACACACTTTATAACATTGATTGTCAAGACATAACTCCTCCTGCAAACGTCATCATATAACCAAAAATAGATTTTCTATAATCAAGATCATTTGGCATATCTGCATTTGTGTAGTCATTCAACACGGATCCATCACCTTCATAACATAAATACACTTTGGAAGTACCTTTGAGAAAATCCAATTTCACTGCTTGCCAATGATCTTTACCATGATTAGAGAGAAAATGATTGACAACTCCAACTGCATGAGAAATATGTGGTCTTGTGCATACCATAGCATACGTCAAACTATCAACTGCAGATGCATAAGAAATCTTCTTCATCTCTTATGTGTCTTTCTCACTTGTAGGACATTGATCAAAATTCAATTTGAAATGAGTAGCAAGTGGAGTAGTAATCTGTTTGTAATTGCTCATGTTAAACCTCTTTAACACCTTATCAATGTAATTGTGTTGAAACAACTACAATTTATTATTCTTCATGTCACGAACAATTCTAATGAACAAAATTTGCTTTGACGGACCCCAGTTTTTCATTGTTAAAGACTTGTTCAAATATTTCTTTAGAGATTGAATCTTTTTAGTGTCAAAACCAACAATCAACATATCATCCGCATATAACAAGAGAATAATATAATCACCATCAGAGAATTTCTTGACAAGCACACAGTGGTTAGAAATAGTTTTGTTGTGCCTATGGAAGAATCAATATTCTTATACCATTTGTCGAGGTGCTTACTTGAGCCCATACAAACTTTTCTTCATTTTACACACAAGTTGTTCTTTACTTTTGACCTCGAAACTCTCTGATTGTTTTATATAGATCTCTTCCTCCAAATCGCCATGAAGGAATGTAGTTTTCACATCAAGTTGTTCAACTTCTAAGTTTCTGTTAGTTGTTAACCTAAGCAAAACTTGAATAGAAGAAATCTTCATCATACGTGAAAATATTTCTTCAAAGTCAGTACATTTTCTCTGATTAAAACCTTTCACAACCAATATTTTTTTGTATCTTGGTTGAGAACTATTCTCTTATGCTTTTATCTTATATACCAATTTGTTTTTGAGTGATTTTCTGCCCTTATGCAATTTTATCGACTCAAATGTGTGATTCTCTTGCAAAGAGTTCATATCTTCTGTTGATTACCATTGTTGACACCATTTCGATCATTGGAGACCACCATCTAAATACCACAAACAACCACTTTGAATGTTGCTAATGTTAATTACCACTTCAATCATTGACTACCACCGTTGATCACTACTCCAATCATTGACAACTACCATCTAAACACCACAAACAACCACTCTGAACAACGCTAATGCTAATCACCACTCCTGTAAGGCCTTTAGTTTGATTTAGTTTTAATTTGTAATTATTGTATTTTGGTATTTTGTGAATTTAATGCCAAAAATATTTTTGGAGCCCCGATTAAATTTATTCGTCAAAGAATAATTTATTTACGTTACGAATAATTGAATACCAGATAGTTTTGTTAAAAATATCACTTGTCGCTGAAAATTTTATCTGTCAATTGAGTTGCGACGAGAATATATATGTTTATCAAAATAATATGGGATGTGAGTGAAGTGACGTGTGTAAAAGTTTGGATATTTGTTGGTTTGGTTAATATAAATATATATATATATATATATATATATATATATATATATATATATATATATATATATATATATACACACACTTAAGGAAGAAAGGAAAACAGAAAGAAAACCATTTCCTCCCGGCCTTTGCGATAACCCTTCTTCTTCCTTCTTTCTCTGTTTCAAGAAAACCAAAACCCACGAACGCAAACCTTCATTTTCTTCTACTTCTAAGCTTCCTTTCAAGAAGTGATAGAAGGGAAAGTTGTTCATTTCCACGCTACGGTGCTTCTGAGCTAACTTTGGAAGCGAAGTCGCGAGCGGAGATTTTACCGGAATTAATCGCGGTGCCGTAATCGCTTATTAAAACTACTGTTAAGGTAAGGGCTCCTTCCAAACTTTTAGTTTGCATTTAGGGATTTATTTGTGGTTGAGTGAAAAATAAATGTGTTGGGTTTGAAGTGTAGATTTGGGGAAAATGAATTAAATGCTTTTATGAGTGAAATTTTGGAGTTCAGTTTTGGAGATATTGATGAGTGTTTTTGTGGAAAAAAAAATTCATTCATTTATGTGTGTTGTTGAGGAAATGAAATTTAATGTGTTTGAGGTGTGTTTTGTGAAAATTAGTTTGGCATGAGTTATGTTTGAATTTTGTGGAAATTTGTGGTGATTGATGATTAAACTTTGTGTGGATTTTGAATTGATCAGGTTTAATGTAAATTGTGGATTAAATTTGATATGATTTGGTATAAATTGTGGATTGAATTTGAGAATATGTTTGAGTATGTTTTGTGTTGTATTTGATAAAAAATCATTAGTGTTAAATCAGTATTAAAAATGAGGAATTTTTTAATAGCTGCATTTACTTAATGATTGTTGTGGAAAAGAGTCAGAGTATGCTCATGCATTTCATAGTACGTGACGACCGAATGGGCGATGGTGATAGTGGTGACCGGATGAACCACAAGATGATTTCATGTGATTTATATGTTCACCATATCCTTGCAGGGATTATCGCATCGCGTAAGGTCCGCGATAGACTGCACATTTTTGGTAAATTGTGTTGAACCGTGATATGTGACACATCGGTAAATAGTACTATTGACTTGTGATAGGCGGTACATTTACGATTTACGTTTTTAGTAAATCGTGCTGACCCGTGATAGTTGGCACCTCGGTAATTTAGTACTATTGATTTGTGATAGGCGGTACAATTATGATTTACGCCGCTTTGAGGATGGTTTGGTTTGAAATTATGAGTCCATCTATTTTGGCATATACGCATTGCATTAGGGTGCTTGGCACGCGAGTCTTGTTTGATATAAAGTTATGATTGTGTGTGTTTACTTAGTTGTTGTTGTGATTGTGCCATAATTGGTAAGTGTGATTGTTTTGGATTTGTTGTAAGTGTTGATTGATTGCGAAACTATTTTGAAAACTGATTTATGCACCTTTTCTACATTGTATTCGAATACAAGGAACTTGAATTCAAATAAAAATGTTCCAATTTGGCTACTGACTTCTGAATTCGCACTTGTATTCGGCTACAAGGATGTTGTAGTCGAATACAGTGGTGTTGTTTTTGCTAATGTCATCATGTCTCGTAGTCGACTACAAATGTGTTGTTTTTACTACTGACTTCTGAATTCGCATCTGTATTCGGCTACAAGGATGCTGTAGTCGACTACAAATGTGTTATTTTGCTACTGATATATGAAATAGCACTGTATTTGAATACAAGGATGTTGTATTCTAAGTTGAAAGGTTATTTTGTGCATTTGAAACTTAAATGTCATATGTTATTTGTTAATTTCGGTTGGTGACCCTTTACAATTATTGTGAAAATCTGGGCCTTGCCCTCAGATGAGAACCAGGATCGTCCTTCTAGTTAGTATCTTGGAGATGGGAAGGTAGTTGGACATACCTAACTGGAGCTGTGTTAGGAGAATTTTGTGCGGAGAGTGTGGAGACCACCTGGGTTGTATAGCTTTTTGTAGTATGATCAGATTAGATGGTTGTATAGGGATTAGTTGGCTTTCTTTTGGGAATGTATTTACTTTATTTTGGAAGACTATGTCTATACCTCATATTGTCAGCTTGACTTTTATTTTGATGAGTTCATGTACAACTTTTGATGTGACGTGGGTAAGTTAAAATTTTTGGGGCAATGCTTTTGTATAGGTGTCTGCCGAGAATACTTCAGGGGTATTTTGATGTTTAAATACTTTGGATTTTTATTACAAAATCTATTTCGCTGCTTATAATTATTTGTTGACTATTGTCGTTATGTTACGACTTAAATATTTTGTCCAAGAATATTTATTCTTTCATTTCTGAAATTCGATTTTTAATTTTTTTTTTATAAAAAAAAAAACGGGTTGTTACAACTCCGAGGCCACCACGCTGGCCATCGTGATTTGTGAATCACCACTCTAATCATATTCAATCACCATTAACTACCACTTTGACCATCGTTGACCACCACTCTAACACGCATACCACAATTGGACACCAATCGGATCTACTAGCCACCACACTAACCGCACCGATCACCACCTAATACTACCACGACTATTGATCACTACTGTAACATTTGTCTGTTTTATTACCTTTATTTTGTTCAATCAGTAATTTGGATCCTCTACTTTTTTTTACACAATTTTTGTCGTTTATTTTAAAATTTTGATTATCAATTTGTCAACCAATTTAAATGATGTGATAAATAAATAAATAAGATGGAGTTGAAGCATATCATATTTATAATTGTTTTTTTTATTATTTAAAGCATTTTGAATGGTTATAAAATTGTTATTTTAGTTTTTATAAGTTACAACAAATTAAAATAAAGGAAAAAACAAAATCTGAAACTTAACATCAAAAGTAATGAAAATCAAAAATATAAATTGAAAAACCTAAAACATTCCTCCCTCTCGCTTGTTCCTTGATTCAGCGTTGTTTTTCCAATTCAACTTCTTCTCTACCATCGGCATGTTGGGTATTCAATTATGAGTCATTAGTCTCACATTGACCAAGAATGGAGGTTGTATTGGATATATAAGGAGAATGACTCATACACCTAATGTCTTAAGGTTTTGGGTTGAGATGTGGTGTCTAAGTCACTTATTAATCCTTGTTTAGCACATTTCGAATGTTGTGCTCCTCCGGATTCCCCAACAAGTGGTATTAGAGTCTGGTTTGACTTGGTGGGGTAGCAAAATAAAGGACTTGGATCAAGTTGATCAAGTCTAGTGGTGGACCAAAAAGGTCTAGTGGTGGATCAAAAAAGACTCGGATCAAGTGGATCAAGTCTAGTGGTGGGAACTCATAATTGAGGGGGAGATTGTTGGGTATTCAATTATGAGTCTTTATCTCTACCACAATTCCAACTCAGCTTCAGGGAAGTGTTTTCGTCGAATATGTTTAGGTTACGATTCTTCAAATTTCTATTTTTGATTTTCAATTCTTTTAGTTTTAGGTTTCAGGTTTTTTTTTTAAATTAAATAACCATTTTATATTTATTAAAAATATTTTAAATAATGAAAAAATAATTATACATATTGGTTTTCACATCATCTCATTTAATTGTCATAGTATCTAAATGGGCGGCAAATTGAAATTTGAATCAAATATTTTAAATTTTAAAGATTGAGTACATCAAAATAATTGATAGAAAAAAATAGGAGACTAAAACTATATTTAAGTCTTAAAATTATTATTAAATTATAAATATAAATTTCTAATAGTTAAATTATTTTCTTTTAAAAAATATTTTTCTGAAACAATTTGATTTTTTTTAACTATTTTTTTCTAGATTATTATTATATTTAAGTGTTAATATTTTTATGTGTGAATAATTTATCTTTTAAGACTCCAACTGAAAATAAAAACTTGAAATTAACTTAAAATTCAAACTCAAATCTGAAATAAAAATTTGATTTTCATTTTTGAAAATTTTAAAATATAAATATAAAATAAAAAATCACCCCAAATAAGACCTCAATTTCAAATAGTTTCTTTTTCTTCTTTCTAGTATATATATTTTTATAAACAATTATATGTTGTCAGTGAAAAACGTATTTACCTTAATTAACATGGGTAAAAGTTATTGTGTTATTATTTATCTTAATTAACATGGGTAATTTTTTATGTAATCGTATTTTTTTTGTTTAATTACCCAATTATCAAGAAAAATGAGTTATATTAATTCGAATTTTGATGGAAACAAATAAAATTTAATCAAAGATCGTTTTAGCTAAGCCTCAAATTTGGTTCTATTTGATTTTTTATCATCATGAAAAAAGCTATATCATGGCATCAATATCAATATTGATTTTTTAGTATGTAAGAGGTGGGAAAAAGAAAATCAAAATTTTTAGTTAAGATTTCAGTGCAAGAGCTGTTTCATGAGATGCTACAGTTGTTTCCCTAACCACTAATGCCAGTTGAGTTTCCTTTTCTTCTGTTTCCACCACCACAGATTCTTTTTTCTGTTGTTCCTTCTCACCTACTAGTGCTTCTCCATCTTGTAACTGCTGCACCACACGTTGCTTTAAGTATCTGAATAGTACCAGCAACATAAAAGCTGCAAGCAAATATTATAGATTAAGAATCAATTATTACAAAGGTTCTAAAATCATGTATGCAAATTTACAAGTTGTAAATACCACAATCCATTTTACATGTTTACCGCAGGAGGGCTTCGCCCTCGGCACTCATCAACCCTCCTAGTCGTAACCCAACAAACAAACGGGCCAAACTCAAAGGGCAAACGCTAGCTACTACCCGTTATCAGTAAATATGAATCATACACAACAAAATAAACTGTGCAGTGATAAACTAACACCAAAACATATATATACAAGACATAGTTATCTTTCCACTTAATCAAAAACTAATAGGACATTTTTTGGAGAAGGCTGTGAATTTGTATAATGATTTGAGCTTATATTATAATTGTTTATGCAAGTGCTACCTGTAAAGATTCGAGTTTTAACCGAAGATAGATTCCAGAATGTCAAGAGTGTTGATGCCATCACTTTCTTCTTGTGAGTGCAAGCACACCATGTTTCCAACAGCAATGATTTCAAATACTCGGCTGCATACACATAACACAAAAGCTTTCTACTATTAACCACACAAAAAAGTGGACAGGTACCTACAAAAGTTCCAATCATTTGGTGTAATCATCAAGTCATACCTCTCTTGTCTATCTGACTAGTGTAGCAAGAATAAAGTTTTGGAATAGTGAAGGTGACAAAAAAACCTGCATGTATATGTATAAGTATTAGTTAAGTATTAGTTTTTAACTATGTCAAGAACTAAACTATAATGACAATTGGATTTTCAAAGAAGAGGGTATAAAGTTCATGGCGTCCTTACCAATGGCACAGAGTCTCCTAATTGTAATTAAGTGGCCAAACTCAGATCCTAGTAGAAGGAAAGGAATTACCTGCAACAAGAAAAGAAAAGAGAATCTGGTTGTTAAGCATTTGCTAGGAATTATTATGGAACTCATTAAACAAAATAAAATTCAGAACTTATTGGATTACTTTAAGGGTCATAGATGGTTCTCCTGAGAACAACACTCTAGTCTTTGAAATTGCAAAATTTAAAGCAGGAAGAATCCATTTTGCAAGACGCAAAATATCTTCTTCTTTAACCTTGACATCACACTTCTCTTCAACAGTTTTTCTGAAAATTATCACAGAATAAAAACACTCAATAAAAGATGTAGTTTGGAGAATAATAATAACTACATCACAGCACATTCTACCAGAAGCAAAATAGTACCTTTGACAAATTGAATTTGTGAAAAAAGAAACACCCAAAATAAGAATCGCCAATTGTGACAAAGCTGAGACAATGCTGAAATATCAAGTATGAATTAAAACTCAAGATTTCTCTCCAAAACATAAAGATTAAACAAAAATTAAAGGGATAGAAAAAAAAAATTGAAATACCTAAAATGGATTCCTTGAGAAAAACATGAAGATAAAAGACAAAGAGACCCTAACCCAAACCAAAGGGTTGATTTTGATACATCTTTCCACATAACCAAATCATTCACCAGCTGCCCAATACGATCAAAATCAACTCCATTTTCTTCTTCAATTTCTACACAAAAAATAAACCACCACGCCACAAAAAAAAAAAAACAGATTAGGGTTTCATTGAAACAAAAATGAAAGCAAATTTAGGTTTTCAAATTGGCATAAAGAAACATACTTGGAGATGAGATTGAAGATTGAAGCAAGTTCGGTTTTTCTTTCTTGGGTCGACCGACATTTCTTCTCTTTCTTGGTTTTCCAAATTCTTCAACAAACCCAGCAACATCTTTATCCTCTTCTCGAATCTCAACCTCAGAGCGTGGCTTCCTCGGCCTTCTAGCGTTGTTTTGAGTGGCTCGTGATTTGCCACGCCGACGTAAGCCGGCGGGCTCCGGAGACTCATCGGCGGCCGTTTCAAGACGGTCGACGAGACGGGTCTTGGATCTTTTAAGAGAAGGGGATGGTGATGGAGATTCGTTGGTTATGAGAAGAAGAGGATCGTGGATTGGTTCATCGGTAATTGGAATTGGTGGTGTTGATGGAGAATCCATGATTGAAATGAAGAGAGTGAAGGAAGGTTAGAGAGTTGAGTTGTTGAAATGTTTATTGTGAATTGAGGGAGTGATGATGGTGCTTCGATTGGAATCCCCTTTTCGGTTAAGTAGCCGTTGGAGGAATTATGTATCTGTTATTTATTTATTTATTATTAAAAAATAATTGGAAATTACAAAAATATATAATGGGACTATACAATTTATTCTCGAACTAATGCTCTTTATGTGTGTTATCGAGAAGATTGTAAATTATGCTTAAAATTCATCGGTCAAACATCCTAATATACATTCTTCAAATATTTTTAAACTTCAATTCACCTTTCCCATGAGCTTAGTGACAATTAAAATAAGATAATTTAAATAGTGTGGTTGGAGCATTGGTTAACCGATCAAAAGAAATAAATTTGTATTAAAAATGTTCTATTAATTTAAATTTTTAAGACAGACAAAATTTTGTTTTGTGGATTTTTTAAAGGATACCTTTAAGCCACGTTTTGATAAAATATATATTTTTTAAAATTATATTAATTTTAATTTTTCATACATTATTTATACTAAAAATTTACACTTTTCACATATCACAATGATTCATTTGTATGACGTTTAAAGTAAGATTTGACTTACAAGTGTCATATCTAAACACTTAAATTTTGATTTGAAAAAAATAATTTTAAAATTTTTATAAATTAAATATACAAATTCCAATACATTTTGTCTATATAGATTTTTTAACATGTGTCATTAGGACATTTGTTAGCATTTTTTATTAAAATAATCATGATTGAAGTTAAATGTGACTAACACTTAGAATTTGTTGATGGTATAAAAATAATTTATGATGAAAATGTACTATAAATTAAATACATTATATATTATATACTAGTAATTGTTTATACCTAAAAACCTAAAAATATTATAAGTTGCTATGTCGAAAAAGACAAACTAGGTGAATGAAATATAAGTTGAAATGGAAGTGGTCAAGGCAATCATGCAATAATTAAGAATTAGACTAAGACGAAGGAGTCGAGTCTTATTTAGTCACATCAAATGTTATTTGGTATATATTCATAAGTCAAATATAGTTTGAAATTTGTCTGAACTAATTTAAGTAGCAATATCAATCACTAGAAATGATATTTGAATTATAATTGCTTTTTAAAATTTAATTCATGCTTTTAACTTTAACTGACTCAAAAACAATTTTGAGTGAAATAAGTTAATCTTCATTATGTTCTGAATGTGTTAGTTTAAATAAAACAGTCAAATTTATAAATAAGTGAAATGTGATTAGTGAGTACAAGATAAATATAAATAAGTGATAAAAAAAAACACACAAGGATGTATCATGATTTACCCAAAGTGAGTTACGTCCAATCTTCACAATCTATGAGTTTTTCCACAAATGTGCTCAGCGCCAGAACGTTCTACCTTGCATTATCTTTCTTGATCACACTTTGATCAATTACAACATTCACCTTTCAACCTTGAAAGGAACTTATATAGTGACATTTCAGTCCATAAATGATTTTTACAAGTACCTTTCAAACAAAAAATTGTTTTTACAACACAATCAATCTAACTTAAGAGATGAATTGAGTTATAAAATGATGTGGATAATAAAAGTGTTTGTGATATGATCTTCTTTTTCATGAATCAATTTAAGGATAATTCTAGGTTGAAAACTTGTAGATTGGAGCCAAAATTACATTTTGCTGGAGAACGCGATAATCGAAGTTACGAAACTCAGAATCGGATGATTCCAAAACGAGGTGAAAAAAGTCGTTATGAAGTGCAAGTTAGGTTTAACACGAAAAATGGTATACTTTGTGTATAAAGTTTGATGTAAATTAAATTGAAAATTATAACTCAGCAAACCAACCAAGAACATAATGACGCCATAATCTACAAATTGATAAGCCGGAAAAAGAAAGCCACAATGATTAATAAACTTGATAAGTTCAAAGTGAATTCTTTCAAGAACTCTAAAGAGCAAAAACTCATATAATAACAATAGGTCCAAAATCTCCTTTGCATCAGCTAGGGGTTTACCTTTTATAGTAACACCTACCTTACAAGTTCTCTAAATTTAGTTCAACTCAAATTTTTACAATTAGATCCAACTATTCTTACTAATTCAATCTACTACTTTAATTAAAACTAATATTAAAATTTGATCACATAGATGTAGCCTTCATTCTTTATTTTCTTCAATTTGGATTAAACAACTTACTATCTTGAGCTTTAGTTCTTCATGAGTTGAACTTGCTTCAAATAAAGTGGTTATCAAATTATTTAGAGTCTCATTTGCCTTCTTTGACATTGCTCTTGTCATTGGAGTTCCAAGACCTTGAATATTCTCTATGTTTCCTTCCTTGGTTATGTTTTCTATGTCATCATCAGTTTGGGATCTGAAAAATTTGCAACTCATGTTTGAGAGTGACTAACAATAAGAACTCGATAAGATGATCCACAAATATTGGGAGAGGTATAGAGTTTTGCTTGTGAGAAAAGCTTTGCAAGTTGAGCTTAAAAGATCAAGTGTATATTGATTGTTTTGGAAACTCTTGCATTTGTCTTTTAATTGATCTTTCTTTTATAGATGAAGAAATACTTGAAGACTCATATAAATTTGAATATAGTCGTTAGATGAATTAGCCAAGTGTCGGATATGTTTTAAAACAATTAAACACATGTTTCTATTATTGCCCAAAACGTTCTTATTTTTTAGTCTTCATGAAAATATGAACAAGTGTGAGAATGAAATATCAAATGTCAGTTGACACTGTGTGTGATAAGAAGTATGCATAGCTTTTTGCAAAACAGTGTTAGTACAATGTACTTGTGTTCTTTTGTCCTTGCTATCTCTTGATTGTTCAATTAATCTCAACAGTCTTATGTGCAATTTTGATATTCTTAACTTATAATTTGAACTTCTCAAACTGATCTGCCTTGACGTTATCTTCTATAAAGGATAACTAAAATGTTCTTATGAACATTCTCTAAAAAATCAGAATATCCTACAATCATTCTTTCATCCATCTGATTTGACATTTCTTTGACGAACCTTCCAAATTATTTCATACATAAAAGTGTGTTTTTGTTTTGATGTATATATGAGATGAGTCCAAGATTTGTAAATGAAATCAATCTTGATTGTATGAAAAATGACCATATGATCTTGCATGAATATGTATACTTAAACGTATCATGAATTAGTTTGTTTTTGATTTTGTCTAAATAAATACATTCAAAAATACAAGTTAATAATTAGTAAGATCAAAATCATAATTAACAAATATAATTAAATGTTTGATTATCTTTAAAATATTAATTAGAAATTTTGCCTCAACACTAATAATTTGACCCCATTAACAACCAATCTCGTATCATTTTAGAAAACACCAAGTGAGAGATGAAGGGATGGATGAGGCGACTATTTTCTAAAAGCTATGATGAAGTGAGAGACCATAACACACGTGAACATATTAAATGTAACATAGACGCAGCTATCTTTGAACCCCCAGATGTTTTGATGTGGGATGTGTTTGAGATGAGGAGATGGAGAATTTATTCGAGCAAAAACTTCATGATTTCCAAGACTTCCTCCACATGTTAAACGTAACGTAGACACAACTATCTTTGAAAACCATAGATGTTTTGGTGTGGAGATGTATTTGAGAGGATGAGATGGATAATTTATTAGAGCAAAAACTTCATGGTTTCAAGGACATCTTCCACCGCATGAAGTTGAAGCTTGAGGCTTAAAAGTTGCTATAGACTGGCTTCTTGAGATAGGTATTATTAAGGTGTCTTTGGAACTTCATTGTAAACAATTGGTATACGACATCTTTAATATACTTAAATCAAAATTCGAATTTGGTGCTATATTAACGGTTTGTAATGTTTCTACGAGTGAGTCATAATATGGTTAATAAAAGTTGAAGTGACAAAAAGTTACGGGTCCAACTCGTGCTACAAAATTAATTATTAATATTTGCTATTTAAAAAAATACTATAATATCCTACAAGTTAAAATTAAAAGTGCTAGTCCCTATCAAGTGCCGATTAAAAAGAAGGAAGACCATTGCGCCAGTAGAATATAGCTATAATTAAGTTTTTACTGCAGATTAACAAATCATAAGATAAAATACAAATATATCTCTTCGTACGTATATTTTGTCAAATCTACTATCAATATAACAAAAGAAACACTAATAAAAAATATAAATTTATTCTTATTTGACATTTTGTCACATCATCATTATTTGAGGATATACATGTAAATATAAGAGTGAAAGGGAAAAAAATAACTACCAAAAAAATATATATACATTTTTTTACAAAATAAATAA
>JBBPBR010000001.1:48641411-48662945 GCA_037974775.1 Cicer pinnatifidum | reverse complement strand
TATAAAACACTGAATAAATCTATGCCATTGATAAATATTAAAAAAAAAACATGAGACAAATATTTGTTAATAATAATTATAAAAATCACATAAGAAATATTTATCATTAATTCATAAAAGAAACATAGGACACATATTTATCATTAATATATATTTTAAAACATAGGACAAATTTTTGTTATTAATAAAAATATCATTTTATTTATTAATGCAAATATTTATCTTATATTTTTTTATTTAAAATAAATATTTGTCATTAATAAATAAAATAATATTTTTTATTTGATGTCTAAATCAAACACATGTAAAATACCAACGATAATTGATAAAGAAAAAAAAAGTTATTGCCAAACCAATTCTCAATATATTGGATATGAGAGCTATTAATTAATTGCATGGCGAAGGCTGAATGTTTTTAACCTCCTAAGGCCTTCCTCAAGTTCAGAAGCATCAACAGCAAGACTAATCCGAAGCCAATTCTTTAGACCAACAGTGACACCTACAAGTATTGTACTTACATCAACAATCATCACTTTATTCATGAAATTTGAGAAATGTGAGATTGATCTAAGGATGATGACAAGAAAATTTAAAAAAATTCTTACCCGGAAGAAGCATTACAGATTCCTCTTTGGCCAGCTTGACACAGAAATCCACATCATCAACAATGCCTTTAACTTGTGCAAAATTAATCTCCACCTACTCCATTCAATTTACTCTCAATTCATTATACATTTAATATTATATATAACGTGATAAAAACCTTAAAATTCTCCATGAAACGTACCATAGCAGACATGGCTCCTTCTGGTTTGTGAGGGCATGTCAAACAAGAAATCTCATTACATACATCATAGAATATATCCGCAGCCTCCCTCATTATATTCATATTTTTTAAATGGAATTCAGCTTTTGTTTTCTCAAGAATTTGAGGTATTGCTGCCTGCAATTGCAAATTCCTATGTTACCATCATTTTTGTTTCTAGAAAAAAATTAACTGTGGCATACAAGTACAAATATGTATTTAATTAAGATACATACTTTACAATATGAAATTTTCTGTTACTTTTGTATTTTGCTTATGGTAGAAAACTGTCTACCTGCATGATTGTTGGAGGGTCAGAAGTGATCTCCAAATAGCTGATGATATTTGTCACTATCTGATAAAGAAATTTAAAAAAAGTTAGTGTTGTGTCATTTATAACAGAAAGAAAAACCTTTCTTCCATTAAAAATAAACATAGAAAGTAAAATGTAGTCTTTCTTATTTAACTATAGTAACACAGAAAAGATTGGAAACAAGAAAGAAAGAACTAACCCCAGTTTTTTGAAATATTTTGTGGGGGTCACATGTGGCTATCCAACCAGTTCTCCAACCAGGAACTAACCATCTTTTTGACAAGGACCCAATTGTAATTACTGGCGCTATTGATGAAAACACTCCCATGGCCACAAATGGATTGGTTCCAAACGCCAAATGTCCATAAACTTCATCAGAAATTACACAAATTCCAAGTTTTCTTGCAGTCTCAGCAACCTACAACAATCCAGAAAATTGTTCACATTTTGATTCCAACTCCAAGATAATGTAGATCAAATATTACATTACTATATGTTACACACATGATTTTAAATTGCAATTGCACCTGCAACATAACAGTTGTAGTGGTCATCACAATGCAATTATGGTTTGTTGGGTATGACTCGTAGTAATATCTAGACTGTAGGATTCAAATACAGGTTGTACAGGACACTATAAACCCTAAGCTTGAAATAAATAGAAAGTAACTGCAGCCACTCTACGGTCGGAGACGCAAACATAATTCGTCAAACTTTGTGATCAAATATCATATGTTCTTTCTATATAAGTTTTCGTATCTATTTTTTTTTTGAACCACGGTTGTTGTTAACTTGTTATAACACAGCTGCGTCAGCCACATTTTACTGCAATATAAAAGTTATTAGCATAATGCAAAGGTGACCACAAATGCAAATTTAAAACAATGATTATACAATGTATACCTTTTTTAAATGTTGGTATGTGAACACATTCCCACATGGATTGCTAGGATTGATGATGACCATAGCAACAGTGTTCTCATCTGCCAAAGCTTCAAGGGAATCAAGATCAACCTCCCATCCTCTCTCAGGAAGAAGATCAAAGTAACGAACTTCGAGGCGACAACAAGCGGCACGAGAAGCATATTGTGGGTAGCCTGGTCTTGAAAGGAGAATGTTGGCACCAGGACGTGCAAAAACAGGTAAGATTATATCTATAGCTTGTGTGCCACCAACAGTGACAAAAACATCTTCTGGTGATAACTGGTATGGAAGATCAGAAGATAGATAATTTGCAATAGCCCTGTTACCAAATTAACAATACCATCATTATTCATACTAATAATCCACAAGGAATGGAGTAGTATTCTCTTGAGTTGTCCTTAAAAAATTGAATGTGACTCATGGTCTTGGAAGATGAATTATAAGTAAAGTATACACAATTGTATGACTAAATTTCATATTCCAATGACAAACCTTGAGGCTTCTACAACAACAATTAGCTACATGTATCAAACAATATCATTACATCCTTTCATAATACCATATTTTTAGCCAAATAATTAACCTCTAAGTGTTTCTTTATCATAATTAGTACACATATTCAAATCATCTAAGACAAAATTGAACCATCTTTTCAACAATATTTATTATCCCAACTAGTTATCTCTCTACTCTAATACAATAATCTTTGAATTTATTAGTTTAGCTATGACATAATACTAAAGATGTATAAAATTAAAATATTTAGAGATGAAGGTGAAGAAACCTCTTTGCATCAGGTAAACCAACAGTTGGAGGATAAGAGTTGAAGTTAAAAGAGTGAACTGCATCAGCAACAGCTTCAGAAGCATCAGGGGAAGTCTTGAAGAGTGGATTATCTGTGGGATCTACACGACAGAGACGAATAAGTGATTTCTTGTTTTCATTATTGTTGATGGAATCCATAAGCATGTTATAAACGCCTCTCACTGAAACCGATGAAGCATTCAACCCTTTGTTTCCTTCGAACTTCCATTTCTCACTTCCATTCTCCATTGGATATTGGTCAATCACTCCAAAGAGCTAAGAAAATTCACAGTTGTTAATAAAGACAAACCTCACATGCGTTTTATAATGTCACTCTTATTTGAATAATTTATTTTTATGACTACATTTGTTTTTATTTTTTATTCAACGAATCATTGTTTTAATAATAATAAAGATCAACAGAAGTGTTTTGAAAAATATCACTCATTTTCGTTAAAGTTTTAAGTAAAAACACGAATTATCCCTTATAATTAATTAATCTTTAATAGAATAAATTTCTTTTATATTATGAAATCTAGTAGATTAAATGAGCTAACAATGGAAAATTTCAGGACAACCGTGAGGAGATATTTTTCCATTCCTCAACCTAAACCATCTACAGTGATATGATTTTGGTGTATAAATATCTAATTAATGTTACATATATTTAAAAATATGTATATTTATATTATTTATTTATTCAAAAACTATAGTAATTGTAGAAATAGAAATCATGAAAAAAAAAAAAAAACATCTACATATCACAAAGATCAATCCAATCTCCAATAATTTCCTTCTTTAATAAACATTATGATATTATATGCGTTCATTATTGATAAAATATTTATTACGGGAAAATGGCCTCCTCGTAGAGAATGATTTTTTCAACAGTACAAGAGAAATAAAAGAGATATGATACTGGAATAATTTTTTCAATTCCTTCACAATAAAACTTAACATTTCGTTTTTGATTGGTTTCATCCTTATTATACTATTAAAAATAATTTAGATTGTCATATTCAAACATATATAATTGGAGATAAGGCTACTAATTTTATTTCTATTTGGTATTTAACGAGATGGAGAAGGATTCAAAACATGACTACTGCTTACAAAACTGTGAATGATTGCCTAGAAATTGTGTTAGTAGAAATCTTAGTCGCGTGCTTTTCTAGAAATGGCCAATGATTACCAAGGACAGTGAGATAATTGTCTCACTGAAAATGAAAAACAATTTATTCTTATTGCAATCAAAATAGAACATGATGGAACTACCATTTTAGATTGTGGAGCAATATCATTAAATACTTTAACATTTATAATAATCCAACACTTCATTGGAGATTCATCTTTGATTAAAAACAGATGGAAATTTAAAATGGTATTAATATAACTTCCATACTAGTCATTCACCTTTTTAGAAAGAAAAATTCTCACGCGGACTTCCAAAATCTTTAGTAAACATGTAGAGAAAAACTAAAAGGTCTAAACCACAAATGCATATATTTCTTATAAACAATTATGATTAATTGATTGCTTATATCTAAAAAAAATAACCATTAAATCTGTTAGGATGATGAAATTCAATACAAATTTGCAAAAGAAAGTGATCAAAATTGTAAAGAAATATAAATTTTTCTCAAATAAATTGTTTGCCTCATAGAAAAACATCAAAACTTAAATTCAACTCAATTTTATCCGAACTAAAGTATTATAAAAATAATCTTATAACAAATTTAAATTAAATGTCAAATCCAAGGTTAAAATTGAAAATAATTTTCGTCAAAAATTTATGAGCTGTTTATTTTATATAAACATATTTTATTTTTATTTTTTAAAATTTGTGTTAATTTTACTTATTAATAATGAGATAAAGAGACTTTTAAAATAAATATTTGTGTATATTTTTAAAACAATAAAAATATATATATAAAAAATATTTTTATTATTTTTAAAAATGTATGTTTATTAACTAATAATTTATTTTAGTATGTTACAATTATGGTAAAACTGAATCATTTAAACAAATATTGTAGATTAACATTGGTATAGTAAATTTGAATGCTCATGCAAGCGATACTTAATCTAAGACCGAGCAAATCCAATTGATTCCATAGAATCCAAGCCACTGGAATGGTTTAATTTGATCCGGGACGTGTTATTGCTAGTCATAAATTACACAAGTTTGTAAACGTGGATATATACATGTTTGAGTGGTCAAACACTAGTGAGAAAAAAATAAATCATAGCTTCACTTAAAAGTTTAAATATAAAACTTCAATTATTTATATTAAGTCTCTTGGTATCATAAAAACCTACTAAAATATTGACAGAATATTGAAAGAAATATATTTTAAAACTTTGTAAAAGGAACAACTGAGATTGTCCCTTGGTCTGTATATTACAAGATCACTAAAAAATAAAAGATCATTTTATTTTATGACACATTAAAAAATTAACATATTTTAATACTATAAAGATTAAATCATCACTAATTGAATGTCATAATGTTTATATATAAAATCTCTAAATTTATAAT
This sequence comes from Cicer pinnatifidum, assembly GCA_037974775.1. Taxonomy (NCBI): domain Eukaryota; kingdom Viridiplantae; phylum Streptophyta; class Magnoliopsida; order Fabales; family Fabaceae; genus Cicer; species Cicer pinnatifidum. Next base: position 48,657,560 of record JBBPBR010000001.1, on the reverse strand, counting down.
TTTAATAAATATTATAGTAATACTTACATAGAAAAATCAAAAAAAATTATTGGTCAACAAATTTATAATACCACATGTACAAATCAAAACCTACTAGACCGATGCAAAAGTTGATCATAATTGAACTTATAAATTACTGGCTCAATTTTAATTTGGCGAAATTCAACCAACCGATCCATACCCAGCTAATACTCAACTCAAACAAAATCCCTGAAATTATTCCTGAAAGAGAATATTCCAAAGGATTTATTATCATGCTCTTTTTGTCTTTTTCTAGCCAAAATAATTATACGATTCAAAAAAATTGTTAATATATAAAACTGTAAAACCGTAAAAAAGGAGAATGTATTTCTCATATTTGTTATCATTATATATTTATTTTAGTATTTTTTGGTACAAAAGAGGACCAAATGTCCATTTATTTTATTACTTTTCAATGATAAAAACAATTATAAACTTGCACAGTATATCAAGAGAAAAAAACAAAGTTGAAGATGCCATCATTATTGACTAAAGAATATGTCAAAAAAACAAAAATCATTGACTAAAGAAAAAAGAATAAACACATTTTTTTATTTTAACAAATAATCAAAATTTAAAACCCCACAAACAACAAAACTAAGCAGCTTCATAACAAACATTGCAGTCATTCCATTTCCGGTTTGGCTTTGAATCAGAAACAAATTGGTGTCGCACTGAACATAACTGGCCGGAAAACTCAGCCGGAATAGCTCGTCGGACGCCGGAAACAGCGAGAAACTCCAGGTTTTCCGTTTTCCTTTTCAATTCAAGGTTTTTCCTTCCCCTCTCCTGTAGGGAGCACAATGATCCGATTTCAGCGCGATCTGCGGCCGCGATAGCAGGTCCTGCTATAGGCACGCACTACATAATCGCGTCGCAGCAGAGCTTCACTCCGTACCGCGATTCCGCGATTTAGCGCTTAAGCGGCGCCATCGATAACACGACATTGACTCTAATTGGGAATTGCGTCGCAGCAGATCAGAGCTCCAATCCGCACTGCGATTCCGCGATTGCACACTATAATCGTGCGATCGAAAACATAGTAAAACTGTTTTTATATTAGTTATTCTGGTGAGCTTGTTGAAATAAGTTGGAAACAACTTTTGGAGTTATTTCTAGAAGTTCTTCCAAACACTCTGATATATATGCTTATGTCATATAAGCCCAAATAAGTGTTCATAAGTCAATCCAAATACAGCCTCAATACACTGATGCTGACTACTTATTTAGATGCTGGGTTTATTTTTGAGAATTATAGAAAATCTTTTTGTTTTTTATTTTGAGTTCAATCCTTTAATGTTGTCATTTTTAGTGATATTCTTCCCTGGTTATATTTTTCATGATATAAAGATTTATGTGCAAATCTGATAATTTTTATTATCCTTGTTGCTTGCAGAAAATGATTGTTTGAGTTTTTTTATAAATTGTTCTATTTGAGCATTGCAATGAAGGTGTAGAGGATATCCATCCGCAATTAGATGCTCAAAACTCAACAATGAAGCGTTATGTTTATATTGATGATGATGAATCGTCTCATGATTTTTACTGTGACAATCGAATATCAAATAGAAAATATACTGTGTTGAACTTTCTTCCAAAAAATTTATGGGAACAGTTCAGGTAAACTTTCTGCTGATTCTGTTTATTATTCATTGTCATTACATTGGAACATTGAAAGTTTGATAGCATTGATGTTCCTACATGGGTCTTTTTTCACACCCTCATGGTTCTGAGGATGGTCTAATTTCTTGTTATCTTTAATACGAAATAACAAAGGCTTGGTTGCAAGGAGGGAAAATTCTTTTTATTGGATCCTCTGTTTGTACATCCATCATATAGTTTACGCTAGGGACACCAAATTCAAAAGAGGGAAGGAGAGTTTAGGTCAAAAATAAAACATTGGCTGCAATTAATGATGTGGAGGATTGAAACATTTTTAATTTGATATCACGGAACTCATCTTAGATTCTAGGGATTCAGCCTTGTTATTTTTGGTATATTGTACATGCTTCCTCAAGTGTTATAAATTTTCTCTGATGAAATATAAATAAATATTCTTTAATCCATCTGAATTTCCCCTTTTTCAGCCGGTTCATGAATCAGTACTTTTTGCTGATAGCTTGCCTGCAGTTATGGCCTCTCATTACTCCAGTAAATCCTGCCAGTACATGGGGTCCGCTTATCTTTATTTTTGCAGTCTCTGCATCAAAAGAGGCATGGGATGATTATAATAGATATCTTTCAGACAAAAAGGCAAATGAGAAGGAAGTTTGGGTTGTCAGGAAGGGTGTCAAGAAACATGTAAGACGCATATTTTATTTTCATAAAATATATATTTATTCTGTGTTTCTTAGGAGTTGAGAGCAGAAGAACCCAACAGTAAAAATAGGTAAAAAGGATTTAGCTTACAGTTTCCCGCAGTTGGTCATCATTTCAGTAACCATCCTTCATTTTGTCTTTTAGTTTGTACCGGATCATGATCTGTTGATTATTCGAATATTAGGTTACTCTTTCATTTTGGTATAATTTTCTTCAACTTTAATCAAAATTCTTTGCAGATTCAAGCCCAGGATATTCACGTCGGTAATATAGTATGGCTACGTGAAAATGATGAAGTGCCTTGTGACCTTGTATTGATTGGCACGTCTGATCCTCAAGGAGTTTGCTATGTAGAGGTAATTAAGTCACTGAGTCATGCTAAAACTGGTTCTCTACTTTTGTTGTGTGGCATTGCAGCGAACATAGTTCCATTATCCTCGTTTTTTCAATTTCCTCTTTTTGGGGAAAGAACAACAGAATTCATTACATACATTTCAAAGACCTTATGATATGTCATTATTATGTTCAGACTGCTGCACTGGATGGTGAAACTGATCTAAAGACGCGGGTCATACCTTCTGCTTGCATGGGGATTGATGTTGAACTATTGCACAAAATTAAGGCAAGATTTGATCTATAGTGACTTTAGTTCGTAGAACTGTTCAAAGTTTAATGTCAATAGTAATTATGTAGGGCAACTTATTACTTACTCTCGTTCTTTGTGTGTGTGCGCACATGTGTTTAGGGTGTAATTGAGTGTCCTAGTCCAGATAAAGACGTCAGAAGATTTGATGCAAACATGCGTTTGTACCCCCCATTTATTGATAATGATGTATGCCCTTTAACCATTAAAAACACAATTCTTCAGTCATGTTACTTGCGAAATACTGAGTGGGCATGTGGAGTTGCTATATATACAGGCAAGTCCATGGATACACATAAAACTCTTAGAACCATATACTTTTTCAGCAAGTTTGAATTTTATATCTGGTATGTTAATTTCTCCAGGCAACGAAACCAAATTGGGTATGAGTAGGGGTATCCCAGAACCAAAGCTCACTGCTATGGATGCTATGATCGACAAATTGACTGGTGCTATATTTGTATTCCAAATTGTTGTTGTTTTGGTTCTTGGCATAGCGGGCAATGTTTGGAAGGACACAGAAGCTAGGAAAGTATGTCACGATATGGAACTTAGCTTCTTATGCACTTATAATTATTCTCTTGAAACTCCCGTGGTTTGAAATGTTATTTTAGATGCATGTAGGTGGACCCTCACGTTTGTTTTGTTTTTGTTTTTTTCTCAAGCAATGGTATGTTCTTTACCCTCATGAAGGCCCTTGGTATGAATTATTGATAATCCCTTTGCGGTTCGAGCTTCTTTGTTCCATCATGATACCCATTTCAATTAAGGTGAGCCATTCGTATAGATGTTGGCATTATATTCCATTATAGTATTCAACATACTTTTCATTTATATTCTCATTCAAAAAACAACCATAGTAAACAAAACTGCATGGTAGTCCTTTGCAGGAAGAACATTGACGACCTAATGAACCAAGTGAAAGGATGTCATTAAAACTTAAGTTCTTACACAAGTTGTTATTTTTTGCACTGATATAATTATATTGCTAATACTAGTTATTATTTATGTTGGATTATTCTGGGTGTGATCATATTAAGGTTGATATAGACAACTGTTCCATCTCTGGTAGGTATCTCTGGATTTGGTAAAGAGCTTGTATGCAAAGTTTATTGACTGGGACCATCAAATGATTGACCTAGAGACTAGCATTCCATCCCATGCAGCAAAGTGAGTGGTTGAAGGATTCTGATTACTAACTACTTTGATGAACTAGTACTGTAACACATTTTTTTATGAATTTCTTGGGTTCCTAACAAATTATGTTTGACATATGTGACAGTACAGCGATAAGCGAGGACCTTGGACAAGTTGAGTACATTTTGACGGACAAAACAGGCACCCTAACTGAGAATAAGATGATATTTAGAAGATGTTGTATTAGTGGCATTTCCTATGGAAATGAGAATGGAGATGCGTTGAAAGGTCTGGTTGGTTGGTGTAACTCTTTATTTGTGTTGTTGTCACGTAATAACTGTATTAGAATCCTTTTCTTAACTGGAAAGTTTGCTCGTATAGACAAATTCCCACATGAATACCGTTTTCTAGCTTGATATGATGAAAATTTCCTAAATAAACGAGTCGTTTCTAGTTTTGAGTGTGTGTTGTATCATATCTCAGGCACATTGGTCTTGCAACCTAACTGATCTCAGAAATCTAAGACACATTTTGATGTTTCCATGTACAAAACATAATTCGTAATTTTGGCTCCTTCAACAACAAAATTAAAGGGTGCAGTTACATTCTAAACAAATTGAAAAGAAATGCTTAAGCTTACACCCTACTATTTTGCACACGGTTAAGCAGCTGCAATGCGCTTGATGCTTATTTGGTTCTGGCATAACATAATTGTGTTTGATGGATTTCCTCAAAACTTAAATTAACACAGCTTGCTCCCATACTTGTGGTATTCAGAAGGAGTCTTGCATTATCAAGTCCAAATGTTTCCTCAATTCACCGGGCTTAGTTTTCTTATTTAAGATCTGTGATAATTTGAAGTTCAATATTGGGCTTCTCAATTAGTAGGGGGTTAATATCATCTGACACGGTCAAGATGGAACACTAATTTTTATTGAAATACATCTCTGGTACATAAAGTGAATGTAGTGTGGGGAAGAGTCTAAAGTTTAAATATTGTCTGCATTAGTTCATCACAAAATTGAAAGGATATATATATATATATATATATATATATATATATATATATATATATATATATATATATATATATATATATATATATATATATATATATATATATATATATATATATATATCTTTGTGTGTGTGTATTTATGAACATGTGGGAAATCACTTTTGTTCCTTCTCTTCACCTTCTACTGCTTATGCGTGCACTCATTGACATTTTTTTTTATCACTGAATGTTGTGTATAAGGTATTTGTTTTGGATTGTAAGTTTTCCTGCCTGATTAATTACATTCTGTGATATGCAGATGTAGAGCTTCTTAATGCTGTTTCCGGTGGTTCTTCTGACGTTATACGATTTCTTACAGTTATGGCTATATGTAATACTGTCATACCTACACGAAGGTGATTCTGCCTTCATCCTTGATTGGACACAGATATGAAAACTAATAGAACTGACATATTTCTTAATTAAGACATTTGCAGTAAACCTTTATAATAAACATTTTAAATTTCATACTTATTTCTTGTATTGTTGTTCATAGCAAAACTGGAGATATCTTGTATAAGGCACAATCTCAGGATGAAGATGCTCTTGTTCAAGCTGCTGCTCAGCTGCATGTGGTTTTCTTCAATAAGAGTGGAAACATTCTTGGTACGTTTTACTTGCTATTTCTTTTGGAAGCACGGCTAATTAGTTGGCTACTTGGGCTCATATAGTCATATTCTTTAATATTTCAGAAGTCAAGTTCAACACTTCTATACTTCAGTATGAAGTCCTGGAAACCTTAGAATTTACCTCTGATAGGAAAAGAATGTCAGTAGTGTTGAAAGATTGCCAAAACGGAAAGATCCTTCTCTTGTCAAAAGGAGCAGATGAGGCTATTCTTCCATATGCTCGTGCTGGTTAGATTTTTTTTTTTTTTTGCTTATTTGTATTTAAACACAATCAAATATTATTTACTTAGGGTTTTACTTTCAATTTTTGTTTTCGTTTCATGATTGTTTGGTAGTACCTTATCCTCCAACTTCATTATACTTTTATTATATTCATATGAATTGGTCTACATCTGGCTTAGAACCAGGTAAAGTGGTTTCAGACAACAGGAAGTGGGCTATCAAGATTTAACGCTCATGCCTTATTGTTGGAACTTGAAACAACTATGTTATATCTTTGCCAAAAATATGGATGCTAAAATGTTTCCTCAGTTGGTTTAATGTTTCCTTTTTTTCCCTTTCAATCTGACTTATATTACATGGACAGTCTTTATGCTATGATGATGTATCTTTAACTGTCCCTTTTTTCCCTTTCAGTTCCTATTTATCCTCTGACTTTTTTTACATGGATTGGGACAAACCAAATCCAATCTCATCCAATTCCGAAAACCAAACTTGATCATATAATTTGGATGAATTGGATTGTTTCAAAACTGACTTAGCTAATCATGGGGCTTGGCTTCTGCCTTTAATTGGTGATTTTTTACAGTGCCCACTCTAAAGACTGACAAAAAATATCGTGTTATATGAAACTCAGAACTAAGTCTTTGATTTGGACTTCCAATCACTGCCTAACTGATCAAGGAACATATCCATGTGTGTCACACACTTCATAATAACTATGCCTAATATATTCTATCTATGGTTATATTTTACATAATAATGCAATGCAAACAGTGCCACCAAAAGAAGTTGCAAAAAGCATATCTGGTGCAAACCGATTAAGGTCAAATCATTATAATGGGTTTTGTCATAAAACATTGTTTTGATCAGTTGGGATTTTCTCCAAAGTTATTAGGTATTTTCAGCGGTAAAAGTTCAAATCTGAACTGAAACAACTGACGGCTGCCCTGAATGAGATTACGCTCATGCCTGCATTTGTTAAACAGTTATCTAGCTGTACGATTTACACCATTACTTACTGCAGGGCAGCAAACCCGACATTTCATTGAAGCTGTGGAGCAATATGCTCACTTGGGATTACGTACACTATGTTTGGCTTGGCGAGAGTTAAAGAAAGATGAATATGAAGATTGGTCTTTGATGTTTAAAGAAGCCAGTAGCACTTTGGTTGATAGAGAGGTAAAGGTCACACTTGTTATTGATTTTATATAATTTATAAGAACTCGCCTTCTTAGTTTAATATGCTTCACAGTGGAGAGTAGCAGAAGTCTGCCAAAGAGTTGAACATGACTTGGAAATTCTAGGCGTGACAGCAATAGAGGATCGTTTACAGGTGAATATGCTGTATTTGCAGATAGCAATCTATTTTTAGATAGTCCTTACATTGTGAGAAAGGCTTGATTGTTGTTGTTGTCATCTGATTTAAGATTGTAATTTTAAAACCCTATAATTTTACTGAACTTCTGTGACTGTCTATTTTAGATAGATAAAGGGATAAAGGGGGGGAAAATGTAATGCAGGATTTTCCCTTGTGATGACCATCACCATTTCTTTTTTATTTGATATCCTTCAGGACGGAGTTCCTGAAACAATAGAAACACTAAGGAAAGCTGGAATAAATTTTTGGATGCTAACAGGGGACAAGCAGAATACTGCAATACAAATTGCCCTGTCATGTAATTTTATTTCCCCAGGTAGTGCACATTTGAGATCATACAAAATATTTTAGTTTTGATCTATGTGTCATGTAAATAGTACGCTTATTGTGTTTGTGTCTGTTTATAGAATCAAGCTACATAAGAGTCTCGATATGATCCATGGTTGCCCCATCATTCTCTTTGTTTTGTGTAGAAACAGTTGGACTTATCTGTGTTTACCCCACAGTTCGCATCTTTATGTCCCATTTATTTGAGGAGAAGTGTACAAGTGATAAAACTGTACAGTTCTTCAACTGTACTGATGACAGGGGTAGAGCTAAATTTTTTAATCGGGACAGCAAAAGAAAGAGAATAGAATATATGAAAGGATTAGATTTAAACATAAACTGTTTTCAAAACCAAATTACATATAAAATGAAGAAATTTTAAATTTGACCCCCTCAAAGAACACATGGCCTCTCCCTGACTGATATGATACTTAACATAGGTCCTTTGCTTGATTACGAAAAGGCTCCAATTAAATATTTTCACAGCTTTTCTTTATTTGTGTTACCCCTTTCTACCTATTGGATATGTGTTTTTGTACTTCTTGCCGGTCATTCTTATTTGTTTGCTTATCATTCTGTGGGGTAATTTAATGTTGAAAATAGCAATCAAGATTTGGACACTTCTTATATTTTTGGTACCAAATCTCAGTAAAACGTTGAGGTGTGAGTATTGAAATTTCAAAGGATTTAGGGTATGAAACAAGTGGGTTATGCTCTACTAAGCATCATAAGACAATTTTTGTATCAGTATGAATTTAAGTCCAAGTGTCCAACTCAGAGCCAGCAAGGAATAGCATATATTTGTAACATTCATTCAAACTATCTGACGACAACACTTGGATAATTGGAAAGCCATAAAAGCTTAAAATTTAAAAATATCTAGAATACCTTGTTTGTTTTGATAATATCTCAAATCCTATCATAAATTGAAGTTTCTGGCATACATCTTGGGCTATCAACATATATGCACATAGATTACCTAACTCCGGAGGTTGAAGTCCCATTTTTGAAGAGCTAGGATATATGTAGACGATCAAAATTTGCTTTAAATACTTTTTTGTTCAATTAGTTTGATGCATCCTTCTTTGGAAGGTTTTTAATATATGGTGGTAATACTGTCTTTTTCAATTTCCTCCCCGTTAAATTCATAGAACCGAAGGGACAGCTTCTACTAATTGATGGAAAAACAGAGGACGAGGTTTGTAGAAGTTTAGAGAGAGTGCTTCGTACAATGCGGATAACTACCTCAGAACCCAAGGTACTAATACATTTTATCAACTTAGAATCCAGTGATTGGGAAGCTTTGCTTACTCATGTTCTTTTTCTTGTTCATTTGTTTTTATTTTCTTTATTTTGTGGTTTCTTTCACACTTCGGAGGATATCTTATTAATTACTCTTGGTACTTTTTTCCTCTCTCTTATTTATTAAATTTATTTTCCTATCTAAAATAATAATAAAATTTAGTGGTAGGCTGCTTGTATTGTATGCATCCATTGGGTGTTCGAACTAGAACATTCCTTTTAGTAAACAAGTATAATTCAGATCACTTAATATTTTAAAAGATTTTGAACTTAATCTTTTCATTGTTTTGATCCATCAAACAGGATGTGGCTTTTGTTGTTGATGGCTGGGCTCTTGAGATTGCACTTAAGCACTACCGTAAAGCTTTTACTGAACTGGCAGTATTGTCAAGGACTGCTATATGTTGTCGTGTGACGCCATCGCAAAAAGCACAGGTGTTTTTTTTTTTTTTTTGACAACATTATTTGTGTTTAAAACAATGCTGCCTTGTCTTGTTTTAAGAAGCTATGTCTTACATCTATTTTCTCGGTTTCTCTTCTCCTTCTGATATTCTAGATTTGTCCTATCTTGGTTCTTTTTAATTAACTTATCGGAAGATGTAGGATAATATAAGACCAAATATCTTATGTTTTTCTCTTAGTGGAACATAATACTGCTGTTGTATTGTTTCTGTTTTAATTTATCAGAAAATTATGGCAATGGTCTGACTTGTATACCATTACTTGTTGCAGCTTGTACAGATCTTAAAATCATGTGATTATAGAACATTGGCAATTGGCGATGGAGGGAATGATGTAAGGATGATACAACAAGCAGATATTGGAGTTGGAATCAGTGGCAGAGAAGGATTGCAGGCAGCCAGAGCAGCTGATTACAGCATTGGAAGTAAGCCTTTGTATATCTTTCTCATGTGAGATGTGTATGCTAGTTTTCAAACAAAGTATTCCAAGTATCTTTTTGGTTTCCTTCACTTAAAATTTATTCAGGTAGAGTAGTGCTAGCAACACTTTCTTTGTCACTCTTTTTTCAACACTCACTCTTTTATTTGGTGAAATACATATGGGGGTCCACTACTTTGGAAATGGATCCCCATAAAGTGGTGAGACCCACATGTATTTCACCCAATAAGAGAGTGACTGTTGGAAAGAGTGTTGCTAGCACTACTACTCTTGCAAAATGTTCAATTTTTGTTCTGTTCATAGCAACCGTAATTTGATCCAACACTATTTTGAGAGTTTATATTTTCTGTGGTTGGAAATATGAGGCAGATCGGTGGTTCTCGTTCGTTTTTATTTGCATGACTACCGAATTTCAATTATAATGTTATGATTCTTTTGTTAATTTGCAGAGTTTAGATTCCTGAAGAGATTAATTCTGGTCCATGGCCGGTATTCATACAACCGCACAGCATTTCTTTCACAATACTCATTCTATAAGTCCCTATTGATATGCTTCATCCAAATCTTGTGAGTTTTCTACCAACAATGGGCTTCCTTTTTCTTTTCTTCATCAAGCAGTAAACTATTTTGAATATAGATGCCTATAGAAAAGATATTTTGAATATTATTTCAATTGTGTTAAGAGTACAAACACTATCGTCAATATATAGATAAGCTCTAAACTAATGGGCTTTGTAAAAAAGAATCTAATAACACTTGTTTACAACAATGCCCTTGCAAGAAATGTGGGGTAACTGTTTTCTTTGCTCTTTATCATTCTTTGGTTATTATTAATGATTATGAATGTTGCAATGCAAGATTACATTTCAATTTCTTTCTATGCTCAAATTTTTAAGGTGCTGACCAGTTATTGTATTTCAGTTTTTCATTTATATCAGGTGTTTCTGGAACCAGCCTCTTCAATTCTGTTAGCTTGATGGCTTATAATGTTTTCTATACTAGTGTTCCTGTTCTAGTCAGTGTGCTTGACAAAGATCTTAGTGAGGAAACTGTGCTCCATCATCCTCAAATTTTATTCTACTGCCAAGCCGGAAGGTTTGCCATTTTGCTGCTATTCGCCTTTGCTTTTTTAAACGCTACCAAGCCTTCGCAATTTTTCGCAAAAAAAAAAATTGCAGTTCAGTATCATGCCTTTTATGACAGAACAATCAAAATTTATTACAGCTGAACTGAAGATCCTTTTTAACAAACCAAAGTGTAAAAATGTTATTTAACTTGAATTGAATAACACCTTTGTTGGTGAACATTACCTTAAGTTAACTGTTGATGTTGGAACAGGCTTCTAAATCCTAGTACTTTTGCTGGATGGTTTGGGCGATCCCTCTTCCATGTAAGTATTGTTTATGATCTTACCTATGTTAATGATAAATTGATAACCAATATTTATAAATTACTAATATGATCAGTTTTTAGGAAGCTTATCATCTTGAGTTGTGATGTGCCCCGTGAAAAATAGAAAAGCATCTTAAGTTCTGCTTTAAATCTATTATGTAATTTTGGGAACATTTAATGCCTGTGTAGTTTCCTCATTGTTATTGATTGTCATGTGCAGGCAATAATTGTATTTATAATAAGCATACATGCATATGCCTATGATAAGAGTGAAATGGAGGAGGTTTCAATGGTTGCACTCTCTGGTTGTATATGGTTGCAGGCTTTTGTAATAACAATGGAGACCAAGTAAGCTTAAATATTAGTAGATGTAAATGCAAATGTTTCTCATTATGCAACATCACTTTGATTCTTCAGCTTTAGATCCTTTTCCGTTGGTAATGAATAAAAAGAACTACCTTGGGGCATTCTTAAATGAAAATGATTTTTTGTCGGAGATTTTTGTCCTCTTAAATTACCCTTCCCTCCCTTCTCTGATCTCACTCTAATTTTAAAAATTACATTCTCCTTACTTGAGAGATAAAAAGTGTTGCACTTTAATCGATTTTAATACAAACAAACCAAGAGAGAGATTTTTGCTTTGTTGCAAATGTAATTTAATTGGTGAGAGAACCTGGAAAATATCACAGTTTTAAAATACTTAATAGTCGCTTCAACCTGCTGGAAAGATTTATATTGTTTGATTGTCTGACATATGTTTGATGCTTGCAGTTCCTTTACAATACTGCAACTTCTTGCTATATGGGGTAACTTGGCTGCCTTTTATGTCATCAATTGGATCTTTAGTGCTCTTCCTTCATCAGGGATGTATACAATTATGTTCCGGTTGTGTCGACAACCATCATATTGGATAACAATTTTTGTAAGTACCTTAGTTCATCTTTTGCGTTCAATGGACTGATCTTCACACTCTTTTTAACCACTCTTTTTAACCACTCTCTTTTCCTTTGATATGGATTGATCTTCACTGATAATTATAAAAAATGTGGCTATATTTCCAACTGAAATTACAAATGACAAACGGACCAAACCTTATTATTGAAGATATTTCAATTATAATGTGATTTCAGTTGGAAGAGATTTCACAATTAAATCTTTATACTTAATACCATATTCATCTTGAGTTCCTTTTTTTTTTTTTAATGAAATAAAATCATATATTTGTTTCTTTACCTTCATGGAATACATTAACATAGATCACGCGGCCCTAGTGAGAAGCCGAGTTCATACACATTTCTTTTCGGCTAAGAATTTTATTTATACATTTCATTGATTATGCTTTGACGGCAACTATAATTCCATACAGCTCATGACTGCAGCCGGGATGGGTCCAATTCTAGCCATCAAGTACTTTAGATATACATATAAATCGAGCAAAATCAATACACTTCAGCAGGCTGAACGCCTAGGGGGACCCATTTTGTCTCTTGCCACCATTGAGCATCAGCCCAGATCTATAGAGAAAGATCTTTCTACTTTGTCAATAGCACAACCCAAAAACAGAAATCCAGTATTTGAACCCCTTTTGTCAGATTCTCCAAATTCCACTAGAAGATCTTTTGGAGCAGGAACACCATTTGATTTTTTTCAGCCACAGTCAAGATTATCGTCTAACTACACAAGAAATAGCAAGGACAAGTGAAATTAACAAGTTGTTGGAAGAGCTCTAGATGCCGCAGCTTAATTGTATATCCCTTTTGATAGAAACTAACGAAAGTACATTGTTAGTTCCTTGTATACTGATATTATTTTTGTAAATTGGCCCTCCTAAAATTCCATTATATAATAACTGCTGACATAAATTATATATAGATTATTTTATCTGATTGACTTATAATATTATTTTATCTAGAAATGCATTTCCTTTCTTTTGTTTTCTAACTTCCGACAGGAGACCGATTTCACTGTTCTAGGCTCTAATGAATAGGTAAAACATTTCCCTTTGTATCTTTGGCAAATGGAATTATGTTTTGTTTATGGTAAGAGTAATAGAATACAACTTTTAGCCTTTCAATTTCAAGAACAATGCATAGGCTATGTGCATCTCATGTAATGCAAAATTTGTTGTAAATATCTTCTATGGAAGCATCTTTAGCATGGTATAATTCGTGCAGAGACGTCAGCATAAGAATCTGCAGATGCATAGAGTTAACTTACTGACCATTATGCCTATGTCCTGTTCAACTGCTGCCATAGAACAGAGCCTAATCCACTAGGACTATATCCTGTTCAACTGCAAATTGCATGTCAAGGCAGCATCGATTGACATAACCACATGTCAAGGCGATACTTGTGAGCCCGTCGGTGGTTGTCTAAGCATTCTGCATGCACATGCAATATATAGATATACATAAATTAGCCTATCACCAAATTTTATTCACCGGTGCCACCAGTTCAACTACTTAAGTGAATGTTAGAATCATATTGGTTCATTGATTATGCTATTCTTATTGCGAATGTGATTATGTTATTCTTACTATGAATCCAAATATACATATTCATATATGAATAATTTCACAAGCATAAGATTAATAAGAGTATGTGTGGGCTCAATGTCTCACTTAAGTTATTATTGATTAGCATTAGTATGCGATTAACTATATATTTTCTGAAAAATCACATGATTTATATTTTTAGTTTTTTTCTTCGGGGTTAGGAAAAGTTATTCCTATCAGTGTTTTAACAAATGACAAATTAAAATAACAGGCAAAAAAGGTGAGGGAAGAAAGGGGACCTCAAACACTACAACCGATGGTTTAGTATGGGTTGTTTTTACGCTAATGCCTGAGTTTATGCAAGCCTTACTCCCCTACTGCCGTTGTAGTCTAGTTGTTCTTTTAAGGAGGGATAGTAACTTAGTAAGGTACCAAGACTCTTAAGTACAATCATAGCCCTATGCATGTAGGATTTGGAAACTCAATATAGTCATCAGCTTTAAATTTGTAAGTGGGGTTGTTGGTCCCTTTTGGCCTAAGTCCAACGTTTTCACTCTACTCATCATTTCTGACTTTGGGGGCTCTCCTCGGAGGATCTCATAAATGTTTACTTATCATGGTGGTTTTCAATATATGTGTGTGTCTTTTGTCCAACCGAAGGACCATCACAGGCACAGGCCCATATGGACCTCTCTAACACCAACAAACAATCACCAGCCTAAACTGTCCCCTAAAGTATAAGTAGGAACGATGATATCAACTCCATGCACCACAAGTTTCACGCGGTTACACGCAATAATGAATCTTATATATCGATTATTAATTTTAGATTGCATGGTTTAAATAATTAGACAGTTAGGATTTATAACTGCATGATTCAATTACAGTTAAGAGTACTTTCCATAGCATCAAATTTGAGAATATTTTTCAATAAATTTTATCTCAGAGTAGTAATATTTATATTCTTTATTTTCTATCACATCATTAATATATTATTTTTATCGCATCATTTCTTTTTTATTCTCTCAAAATATTAATAGAGTACATGAGTGTTCATTAATAACTTTTCATTTTACAATCGAGTTTTAACTAAATTGAAAGGACAAATTGGTGTTTGAAAATCGCTTGAGACTCTAAGAATGATTCATGTTGCTTCCTATAAGTTTGGTTATGCGCTTCTCATGTTGTTCTCGTGTCTCAATGCTTTATTCATGAAGCGTTCATCATCTTTAAATTTTTTAACTATTGTCAAGTATTAGTCATTGTATCACATGTGACCACTCTAATAATTGCCTTGCATGTTTAAGATGAATTTTGTATGGCCACGTCAAATCAAATTAAATGAAATGACAATACATTTTTTATTAGACAAAACAAAACCCTCACAGAAAAAGATAAGTTCTCTTTTTCCCTTTTCAGTTAAAAAATATGATTGGACAACATAGATTGTCCATACTCTATTAAATTTACAAATTGTTCTCACCATAAATATATTGTATACTTATTTTATCAAATCCATGAATATATTATATGTACTATAAGCATATATGTTCCAATTTTATTGGATTATTTACTAGGTCTATCAAATAGCTTTTAAATGTATATAAATATAAATCCAATAAATATATTACAAATGTCGATTTAAATTCAGCAAAAATTACCAGACCCAAACTCTATTAAATTCGGAACAAATGAGCTGTGACCACGACTAGTAATCCCTAAAGTTTTTAAAAGTTTTATTTTTCTTTTTTAGGAGTTTTTTCGTTTAAATATTACAATTGGTGAAATAAAATCACTTTGTGAACATATTGATTCGACCGATTATGCATTATGCTTTCAGCTGATACAGACAGACATCTTTGCTAATACGAAACTGATCTTACAGACAGCTGGAATGAAGCTATTCCATTCTAAATAAATAAAAAGTGACCTAAATAAAAAAAAAAAGTGATTTTTCGACAAAAAAAAATTACTTATTGGCTATTTTTATTTATTTATTTTTAAATAGAAAGAGTTTATGAGCCATATATATAGAAATATGTTTTAAGTCCTACGTGATTACCGTGCATTGACTTCATATTTTTACAAACCATAGCATATTAGTTACTACTTACTGTTTAATTTTACTTTATATATGTAAGTCTAATTTTATATGCGACTTGTAAAACTATTTTTTTTAAATACTAAATAGACGTCGTATTTATTTATTTATTTATTGTGATGAATAGATGTGGTATTTGAGAAATACAATTTATACTGTTGTGATGAAAACATTTTTTGTTTGATAATTTTGAAATGAGATTACCTCATCGGAATAAAAAAATTAA
>JBBPBR010000001.1:48620888-48634781 GCA_037974775.1 Cicer pinnatifidum | reverse complement strand
TAAACAAATATGGAATGAGTGATTGACTATTGAATATGGAATGATTACATGTCTAATTGATAGAATTTAAAATTGGAAATAATATTATTAATATAATAATAAAAAATAATATCAACAAATAATAAAATATATATAGGCTGGTCTGTCAGGTCTAATACGCTTTTTTACAAATCTATTTATATAAATATGCTTTAAAAACAGTCTGAGTCTAAAGAATATTAAAAATAATATTAACAAATAATAAATATATATAGACCGGCCTATCAAGCCTAATAGGCTTTTTTACATCTATTTATATAAATAGACTTTAAAATCAGTCTGAGTTTAGTCTTTTTATTCATAGTAGGTCAGGTCATGACAGAAGAATTAGTCTATTCTCATCTCTAGTTAAACTACACAAGTTAAAAAATACAATAAAAATTAAAATTTTGGATTCAATATAAGTCAACATTCTCTCTATTTTTTACTATATATTTTTTTCATTATTAAAATATTTGTTAAAGAACAACTATCCACATAATAAAGCTAACTATTAAATATATTTTTTAGTTTAATTTTTTAAAATAATTTATTTACTTTTTGTTTTTATTTTAATTTACATGATATTTTAGAGATAAAAAATTAAAATAGAAATTAAAAATCAATAAAAAAAATTTAGAAATTAAAAAGTTGATGATTTTTTTATAAGGGTCAAAATAAAATTTTGAAATTTTACGATAACCGAAAACTTATTTAACCCAAAAGTTAAAATTAAATAAAAAGTATTTTAAAAATATGATCATTAAATATGGTAAAAATGGTCTATATTTATTTATAATTTATTCTAAAAATTACATATTAATTTTGTTTATATTTGATTAGAGAGGGAGAGAGTATTACAATAAGGAGAAGTGTCGAAAATACTTTCTTTTTAAGATCTATTTTAACATTCACTTTTCTATTTAAAAAAATCGATGTAAATTCCATAGTTCAAAAAAAAAAATGAAAAAAAATGAATGTTAGAGTGAAGGTTAGAAAGAGTGTATTATTAACGCCCTTTCTAGAATTAGAGGTCCTCCAAGACATTATCTTAAGCATGGTGATGTTTAATTAGAAGCATAGGCTTCCACTATATGATGCACCTTAGCTATCAAAGAAGGCAATGTCGACGTGACTTCACTCTCAAAATTAAAATTTGTTTCGAGTATACTAAAGAGTCGACATGATAATGATAATGGGAACAATGATACCAAACTGAAGGACAACATCATATGCACCCGTTGCCAACATGTGATCATTTCAGTTTCATTCGTTGGTGTATATTCTTTATTTGTTCAATGGAGTTCACTGCTTCTTGGTTTAATTCATTTTAAAATTTGTTGGAAGAGCAAGAAATTTGTGACAAGCATAACATTCCTAAGTTATCTTTATAAAATTCTGGGTAGCCCGAGAAAATTTGCTACATAGTAAATTTAAAAATGAAAATCATATAATTTATGATTACTGCTTACACATTGATTTATGTAGTTAATTTTTATTAAATGATAGATAAATTACTCATAATTTTTAAAGAAAACTTAAGCATCACATTTCTACAATGTACCGTCTTAGATTCCAGATTAAGATGCATATTTAAATTCTTATTAGAATCACCGCATGCACTCCTTGTGTTTTAAAATATAAATAAAATTGATAAAAAGAAAGTTAATGTATTTGATTCAAAATTTATGTTAAATCTATTAATTTTCTTTGGCACGTTATTATTTATATTTTGGAATCGATTAGTACCATTTGATAAACATAAACAAAATTAGTTTTTAAAATATATCTACAAATATTTATGTGGTGAAATATAATTAGATTTATGTGTAATTTTTTGTATACATTGTCGGTTTATAATCAATTAAAATGCATAATATAGAACTTAAAATACATTGAACTAAAGTAACTTTGATAAATTACAAATAGCGTGTATAATATAGAACTTTTTTTAACAAGTAAAAAAAATAAAATGCATTTAGTTATTAATTTTCATGTTTGGCTCATAATCATTTTCCACCAAACAAGTCTTATCCATTCAGTGAGCCCTACACCAAAGACAAAAACATCATTAATATTTACTAATATATATTCTCAAAAAAATAAAAAATAATACTAAAATACAAACAAAGGGAATGAATGAGAAATTGTATATTGGAAGAAGATTGATTTACTTGGAGCAATTCATGCTATTGGAAATGGGGAAAGATTTTGATTCATGACACTTGTTTGGAAGATCTTCAATACGAGTGATATCAAAATTGATATCTATACCATTTGCCAAATTCTCAATACATTGACAAATAGTTTCAGCATGTAGATTTGCATCCCTATTGAGTTCTCTTACAGTTTTGCAACACCTAGTTGTGGGGTCAGATTCATAACCTGCAAGGTACCTTAGACACGTTACAAAATCCCAGTACACGTGATCACAAGATATTGATGAAGAAATTGGACACATTATTATGAGAAAAAGAGTAACAAAAGATACAAGGTGAGCCATGTATATATTTTGACAAACAAATATTCTTTTGCTAGGTAAGTACTTTGGTTATTTATATATGATAATAATGTCTTTGAAGATATGTATCTTACACATAATCTCAATCAAGCACGTATTGTATAGTTGTAGATTTTTTTAAAAAAAATTATGTACCTAAGAAATGTGTGCAAGTTTCATGGACCATGAGTTATGGAAAGTTGTTAAGAATTTTTCACTAAAAAAACTCCAAACACTTGTGTTATATATTATGGTAATAGCTTGAAAATTGGTACAAATGGTGCCACTATGATTTGAATTTACTATTTCATACAATGGATTCACTAATCCAAATTTAGTGAATTGATGATTTGGATACTTTCAAAATACTTGGTTACATTGTTATTTGAATACCACAAATTTCATATGTATGTGGACACTATATAAAAATATTGTAGACACAATTGTTGATGTGACTAAAAGAGATATAGAGAAAAATTAATGAAAAAAACAAAATTGTATCATCGTGATACAAAGTCGGACAATATTTATACTGTCAAAATTACTTATAATACTTGATATTCAGCTGATTGATAAAGGTTTCAAAATTTATCATGAGAATTATATGTAGTAATACATCCAACATTTTCAGTAAAACCGTTAAACTATCGAGTTAATTCTTAAATTCTTACAAGTATGTCATTTTAAGTCATAAAAAGGAATCAATTCGTTTGTAAATTGTATTTTTGATAAACTTACAAATTTATGAAAACTATAATAAAACTAGTAAACCCTCAATTTTACTAGTGTTTCACGAGTTTAAAATTCTACGTTAGTTTATGTTAAAATATAATATTTTGATAAATATTAACTAATATCTGATATTATTATGTATGTATTGCAATATATATTAGTTTTAAAAAGTAATTTATGTTTTTAATATTATTTTTAGGGACAACTATTATGTCTTAATAAAAATTTGTTGTTTTTTTTTATTATATCATTTTTTTATTTCTCCATTTCTTTTTTATCTATCATAAATATTTAATATTTATCTATTTAAAAATATTTATTATAGAGATAAAAATTGAATTATTATTATTATTATTATTATATCATTTATATATGTCATATATATTATTTTAATATTAAATAAAATCTTACTTATAACTCTGAAGTTTCACGGCCTTATTTCCGACCAATTTAATATTTCATTATACAAATTATATATTCACAGTGAAGCTTATATGTGGCATTTTATATTTGATTGTGAATATTATTTTATCAGAAAGGAACCTTATATGTGGCAATGCACGACATATGTGCACGTGCGCGCACGTGTATAGTCGTCATGTGTATTGTTCTTTACCACTTAATGTGATCAAACGGGGACCCAAACCAAGAATTTGTTTAGGAGTCATTCTATTTTTGGTAAATAGATTATACATGTGTAACAAACTCATAGATGAACCAAGAAAATGTGCATGAGGTGGTTATACTACGAATCTAACAAACAACTTCTACATGAGATTATTGAAAATTAAATGTTTTCTCATAAATGAAGAGAAATAAGTTAAGCTATAGAGAAAATGAACCAGTGTATTTAACAAAAACAATCATTTGATAAAAATAAATCATTTCCCACTCCCAAATTCACTTTGGAAATACAAATTAAAAAGCACAATTTTTATGTTGCTAAAAAATATACTTCTTAATGAAAACACAGTTCAGAAATATACTTCTAAAAACATGAGATTTTTTGAAAACGTGAGATGGAAAAATAAACTCACAAAAATAATGATACAATTTGCAACAATAATACTACTCTATTTTGTATGTAAAGGAAAGAAACAATAATACTAAAACTATTTCATGTATGTAAAACATATTTGTAACGCTTAAACTTAATCCAATAATTAATACATAAAAAATCATCCGAAATTGAATTTGTAATCAGTATTTTAGGAGGTATATCTAAATCTTATTGAAGATATTACAATGCTAGCATAATATCATTATGGAGGTTTTTATAATTCAGTATACTATAGGATAACTTTATTACTTACTTTTATGGGGTGCACCTAAAAAACAATGTAAGAAATTGGTCTTTTTTATTTATGTACACAGTTCATAGCATTGATGTCTATCTGAAACGCCTGCCAACCAGACCAAGATAATACCTCCTTAGACCTTTTTTCTATAGGCCAGAATCTGAAACAGCAAAAAGGAAAAGAAAAAGGAGAAAATAAGAGTTTAGCATTTAATTAAATAATAGGTTTAATCATATTTTTGATAATGCAAATATACCACTTTTAACTTTTAATCCGTGTAATTATTTTTAGTTAATAATAGTCCTTGTGGAATACCATTTTTTTTGCTTTTTATCCTTGTTTTATTTTTGTCCATGGAATATTTGTTTATGTTGGAATTGATCCTATAACATTTGATTTTAGTTCCTACAATAAGAACTATAAGTACTAAAATGAATATTACAAGGATCAATTCCAATTTGAACAAATTTTATGGAAACTAAAATAAAACAATAAGGAACAAATGCAAAAGGTAATATATTTACAAGGATTAAAAATGGAAAAAAAATTACAAGGATCAAACGCAAAAAGTTGTATACTCGCATGTACCAAAAATATATTTAAACCTAAATAATACTTTTGGGGAGGGGAAAAACACCTTAATCCTCACCGAATGTCCCCTTATAAACACGCATTTGGAACTAATTGCTGCCAAAGTTTCATGAGCTTGCAAAATTTCTAGTTTGTCATTTTGCGGATCTATAACCACCGACGTGAGGTCATCATAAACCGGGATTGGATTCTCGTCAGTGGACTCGTCAGAATTTGTACTGCAGCATCCTTTAACTGCCAGTATCTCAACTTCTTCAACCAGCAACGGTGTCTGGCTAGCAACATGCTATGAAGACAATACAAAAGTTTTAGACAATCATCATAAGAAAATTAACATTGTTTCAATGACAAGGCATATTATGCGATCATTTTTGCCGAAATGGCATAATTATACACAACAAATATGTTAACAAAGCATTCATTGTTAACTTCTTCAGCAAACTAACATGTAAAACAATATCAGACCTTCTGTGGAGACGTAAATTCAAGTTGATAAAAAACTATCACTACTAGAAATATAAGTGATCAAAGAAAAATATGATCTCACTTCATAGAGTTGGTTGACAGGCAAAGTTGGTTGACAACACATGTGGAGTTGTTCCAAACTTGGTGTAGCTTCTTTGTCCGCAGAAATAAGCAATACATGAACATCAAACTGTAAATAAAAAAAAAATACATGAACATCAAACTGTAAATAAAAATATAGCATCTATTTGTTAAATTGAAATGAAATAAGAATACAAGTATAATAAAGAAGCAATATGCGCTACTCCCTGTGTTCCTTTATATGTTGCTTTTGTGAAGAAAAAAATTGTTCCTATTTATTTGTCATTTACAAAGTTCAATGCAATATTAACTATTGTTTTGTCAATAATACCATTAACCAAAGTTGTTAAACTCTAGAGTTAACTCTTAAGCTCTTTAAGTGTTTGTGATTCTAGATCACAAAAACAAATTAACTTGCATGTAAACTCTCTTTTTAATAAACCTTTGTAGAATCGGTAAACTCTCAATTTTACTAGTAGTTTACGATTCTACATTAGTTTGGTCATAGTAATATTTTGGTCAATATTATTTGATATCTAACTTAGTTTACGATTTTACGTGATATATATTGATTTTAAAATGTAAACTTACACTTTTAGTGTTATTGTGAGGGATAACTACTATAATACATTTATTTATTTAAAAATATTCATGCTTTATTATGGAGATGAGATGTTGAATTATTGTTGTTTTAATGATATTATATTATCTATCTATGTCTTATATATGTTATTTTAACATTACTTAAACTCTTATGAAGAGTTTGCGAGACAAGGCTCCATAATTTAATCTAGACTCTCAGAATTTGACACCTTGCCATTAACTATTTATTGCATAGAGAGAAATAAGTAAAATAGGAAAATAAAAAGTTAAGGGTATTATAGGAAAACAAACAACCAATTTCCTCAAAAGTAACAATTTATTTTTTTGTTATTTGTATAAATAACCAAAAAAAAAAACAAAAACTAAAAAGGAGGAGTAACATTTATAACCTGTCCATCACAGGGAAAAAGAGGAGCATAACCTATACCTCATCAGTGTTTTCATTCAAGCTTTTGAGATGATCAACAATCTTGGCATTTCGACCGCTGCGGGAGCTTTTGCTGCTGCTACCACCACCACTGCCATGTCTTGTGTTACTCCTAAAACCACCCCTTCCCCAAGTCAGCTTTCTAGGTTTTGACACCTGCCTTGAAATTCCTCGATTGTCTCTACTTATATCCATGTCACTGTCTACGCTTCCACCATCAGGACTTGCCATTGATGATGAGGGCTGAGAGGGGCGAACTCTGGTCCACCTCCTACGTCTTCTATGTCGGAGTTCAGTACCCCGCTCATCGCCAGAAGATGAGTCTCTTTCATTATTTCCATTTCCCTCCTCATTTTCTTCAGATCCTTGAATATCAACAGCTTGGTTTGGTCTCCTAGACTGAATGTTTCTTTGATTACGCTGTGATCTTGTCACAAATGAGCTTGGTGTGTCCTTACGCCTCTTAACCAGTGCTTCAGATTGCCGTTGAAATACTTTCGCTATTGAAGCTTGAATCTGCCAGGAAAGCTAGAGTGTTAAGATTTAATGATTCAGATGATGATGACTGATAAGATTCAAGATTATTAGGGAGCAAGCATTAAATAAATATTCATTTTACACAATGGACTCGGATTCTCTGCAGTAAAATTATCACATAGTTACACTGATAATCAATCTTGGTCGTGGATTTGAGATCAGATGAATCAGGTTACGAGATTACACAGTTAAAAAAATAATTTTAAACGACCTTGACCATTAAAATTAGATTGGAAGTTCCAGATTTGTAACTGTTCACACAGGTACAGCAGGGAACCTATTTCCTTATAAGATATGTATTTAGTCTGTATGCTACGACAGACATGTAGACAGTCAACACCTCAACATCAATCACTAAAACATGTTGCATCACTAGTGTAATTATTGTGCACAATAATTACACTGAAAGCATGATTAAATATGTTTACTCAATAAACATTGACCTGCTTATTCCGGTTCTTCTCCTCTTCACGAAATTCAAGCTCCTGCAATGGTACAGAGTGGTATCATTAGTTAAATTTTACAAAAGGTGCATGTAAACAGGGCCATGTATATATAATAGTACAAGATAGTGAGCAGGTCAAATTATACCTCTTCCTCATATTTCTCAATATTTGGATATAAAGTAGCAATAAGGCCATCATAGTTTGGATCATCTCTTAATGAGCGACGGCTTGCACAGTGTGTGCGGCAAGCAGGGCATTCATTGTTCCTGAGATGATACATATAAATGATAAATCCATTCCAGTCACATAAAACCATATTGTATTTTGTTTCTAATAAGCACAATAGAGACAAGGACTTCAATTGCAATTATCAGTGGCATATTAATTAAATAAAATAAATAAGCTGGAATGGTTCATGTGACCTACCCCAGGCGCATTGATTTGTCAATGCATTCCCTGCAAAACCGGTGCAAGCATTCCATAACAGTTCTTGTTTTCTTAATGATACCTGTTCAAACATTAAAAGTACTTGGTCAGTCTTTGAGAAATCGACATCCGGGAAATGTTTTCCATAATTCAAGCATAATTTAAGCTGCGGGTTTGAAAAAAAAAAAATCATAATGAAATTTGAAATTGCATGGAAGAACCACAACTAAGACTAGTAACCACAATTAAGACTAGAGCCACAAAAACAAGCAGTCACGCTATGGTTGACATTTAAAAACCACATCTAGTGCTAATAAAATCTATGAAATTTCCCACATCAATCAAATAGCATGCCCCATTTATGAGTTCACATTTTTTTTAACCTTTTAAGTCAATGTTCAGTCATATAGTATCTTATGTATTCCTTCCTAGTAAATTGATGGTTGCAACTGAGACATATTAATGTCGAAATACAATACATTTCGTCATTGCATCTCAAAAATCAAAGTCATTCATCAGACTCTAATAAGTGAACTTATTCGACTGTTAGAACATACTAGTATAGACCATATAGAGTGATATTAACAGCCTGACCAGTGAAGTATACTAAAAAAATCAGTACCCTTCATATAAATAATTGACAATTTGATGCTCATAAGATAAACATGAATACATATACATTCCTTCAATATGATCGAATTTCGAAGATGAAGTAGGTATTAGTATCAGACACAATAGAGGATATGGAACTAAGGTTGAAAAAAAACATACCAAGGCAAATTGGACATTGGACATCTTTACGAATATCCTGAAGTTCCACATACACATATCTGCAAGCAAAACAAGAAAATAAGCATATATTTACCTAAACTCGACAGAGAACAGTTTAATATGGAATGCAGGACATATATAAACATGCCAATTGGGAAGTTAGAAAATCTTCTCCCTAAATTGCCGATAAAACAAATAAATTTTGCAGCTTTTTAATAGTTGGGACTTATAGACAGAATTAACACTAGAAGATGGTCACTACCCACCTTGATTACCTACATTCGATAAGTCCCAAGATTGTTCATTTATGATTCATGAGTAAGAAATTACATATATTAAATGCACAATTATTAGAAGTGTTAAGTTATTAATGGATGCAAACTATGAAGTCCAATGAACTTATCTATGATGATTCCTTCAAGAGAAAGAAAAAATTATAGTACCATTGTAACTTCAGTACACTTGCATTTGGACAGGCAATTAGCAGCCAAGAACTTATAAATATTGAAACTTCATGAAAAATAGAAAGCAGAGAAACATGATATTCTGAATTATCATTTCCAATCACATCGTGTAGATATGCATATATTTTTCCAACACAGTCAGTATTGTTCATCATGAACTTGTACTGTTTATAATCATTAACTCCTTTCAAGGATAACACTCAAAAGAAGAAGAGAAAAGAATAACTAAATTAGATCTGCAATTCTTCATTCAAAACTTAAGCTTAATTAAACCAGAACAATGTCGTACAAACTGAAACGTTTAGGCAAAATACATCATGCATTTCTTTAAGCTACTATTTAATTGTATTAGATTCATCCTTTAAGTATTTTTCTCAACCCAACTAAGTTCTTTAAGTCTCAAAATGTACATGGTGTTGCCCTTTTTTTGAGTTTCCGTTTAACTCTGTTAAAAAAAAAAAGCCCACGTGGCTATTATGATGGTGATGTGTCTATAACGGTGCTGATGTAGCAAATCCAAATAGGACTTTAGATAAACAATAATATTTTTAAATAATTTTATATTAAAAAAAACAAATTAAAATTAATTAGGGAAAATAATAGAGTAATTATTAATATGGCTTGTAAAACTATGGAATAGTGATGGATGAGACCTAAACAATTTCAGTGATGGTCAGAGAATATAGGGTGTGACAGAAACAAGCATTCAATCACCCCTATATAAATGTAACCACTTCTTTTTTACCAAATGAATGAATGTACTCATGTTATCCATCCAAAACATCAAGCAACCTCACTAATCAACATGTTTAAGAATCAATAAAATGTTGAGAAAGAATTAAGAAAAACTTGTCCTAAAATGCTCTGTTAAATTAAGAATATGGCCCTGATCAACATTATGATAAGCATCAAACTATCCTGAATTTCAATATTTTAGAAGACGGACACGCTGTAGCATTTAACATCAACATTATGATAAGCATCAACATTATTTTAGAATATGGCCCTGTCTAAGGTACTAAGGCAATGCAACATCAGAAGGAGTCAGGCTGCAAATTGAGACACATGCCTTAGACACGCCTGTCAGGCTTTATTGATGACTATGATGAAAAACCAAAAAGGTGTGTGTTGAGGTGTGGGGTTCCACTTCTTGTGGTTAGCAGTGCTATCAATTTGCAGTCATGGCAGATTGCAGTGGCATTTTTTTCGCAAACCACTATGGTCAATTAGTGAAGCACGGCGACTACATATTAATATATTTTTTGGCCTTTCGCCATCCACAATTGATAACACTGCTAGCCACAAGGAATGGAACCCCACCCCCCCCAACACACACACACCTTCTTGTCCCTTTAACAACCATGCACAAACATTGAAGGAATGCAGGGGAAAACTCAAGTAATTAAAGTAACAGCACCGATTATGAAATACAGTTTCAAGGATTTAGAAGACAAACAGTGTAACCAAAGGCAGCTTCGGGTCTGTTTAAGGTACTAAGACAATGCTACCATGCCTAACGTACCTTAGACAGGCCTGTAGGTGCCTCAAGTAATTTAAGGAAGCAACATAACTACCCCTGAAAAATCTGGAGTTTATTTGAGTCATGGTTCCAAAATGGTGATATTCAAAAAAATTGGTTTTGAAATTTTGCCACACAAATCAACACAAGTTCACATGGCTTCTCAAAAAACATCCTGATACACACAACTTGAACTCTACCTAACCATGAAGTTTGAAGATCAGTAAAGTTCAACAGTAGCATGTCACATACTGAAGGGAGAAACAATTCATCCACTTCTCAAGAAAAGAGATCATAGATGATAATTGATGCTTAATCCAAAGCTATAAAAATAAAAAAAAAATAAAATAAGGAATCATTTACTTTGGAGTGAAAATCTACGCCAAAATAGTTACTTTCTTTGATCATGAAACAAAAGAACAATTTTCAATTATAAACAAAGGCGAAAATCTAAACATGCAAACAAACAGTGACAAATCAAATAGGAAGAGATTCAGAAAATACAGACATCACAACTCAAATGACACAAACATATATCGTCAAATCAACAATACAAACACAAATAACAAAATTCATAACCAACAGAATCAAACAGTGAGTCTAGCACGAAAATAAAAAAAATAAAAAACAAAACATGAAGCAGAAGTTTAGAAGCAATGCATATGAAAGAGTGAGAGAAGAGAAATTACTCAGGCTTTTCTTCAGAGTCAGAAGAAGGGGTTTCATCGGAATCTGCCAATAGAAAAAAGAAGAAAACTTTAGAGCATGAAAAAACTCAAAAGCAAAAACAAAACACAACCCAGTTGAGAAAAACCAATTGGGTCACTGAAAAACCAAGTGATCACAAAGCTAAACGAATAAAAAGTGAAAACAAAAAAAAATAATGAAACTTTACCCTGTGATTTTCCATTGTCATCGTTATGGTTCTTCCCTTCATCTTCATCTTCATCTTCATCATCATCATCATCATCATCATCATCATCATCTTCAGCATCTTCTTCATCTCCCTCTTCTTCTCCTTGTTCATCTTCCTCATCTTCGTTCTCTTGCTGTTCATCATCGTCTTCTTCACCGTCTTCTGGTTCGAGGTGTTGTTGTTGGTCGATGAAGTGTTGGTCGTTGTTGGGTTGATGTTTGACATGGAGAGAATGTTGAAGTTGCTTCTGAGAAGTATCTTCATCGTCCATTGACTCAGCAAAGGAACGCTTCTGGGCTGGCATTGTTGCTCAGAGAGATATTGTTGCCTCTGTCGCTCGATGAAGAAGAACAATAAGAATGAGATTGAGATTGAGGTAGGGGTATCGAGTCTATTTATTATAAGGGTATTTTACTTTGGTCTTTTTGGATTATATTATTATTTTATTAAGTTGGTTCGAGCGGAATTGGATTTGGATCTCGGGTTTGATGGCGTGGCTCGTGACTCATTTTGATGATGTGGCAAAACCATAGTTAGGTTGCGAGACTTTACTAAACGTCATCGTTTAAGTTTGGTGATATAGATTGCTTACAAAGTTAGTGAATACGAAATTGTATATTTTATATGGTAAAAAAAAAAAAGTAATAATGATTTTGATGATATGTTTACTATTATTTTATTATGTTAACTTGAGGGGTATTGGATTTGGATCTCGAGACTGATGTCGTGTATTGGGTCTCGATTTCGATAGTGTGACAAAACCTTAGATAGTTAGCGAGAATTTACTAAACGTCATCTTTCGTGTTTGGTAATATAGATGGGTTCGAAAGTTAATGATTGTGACGTAGTAAGAAAATAAAATAATGTTTTGATATATTTATTGTTATTTTATTATGTTGGCTCGAGCGGAATTGAACTTAGATCTCAAGTTCGATGGCGTGTTTCAAGTCTCAATTTCGATGTGTGACGAAACCTTAGTTAGAATGTGAGACTTTACTAAATGGCATCGTTCATATTTGGTGATATAGATTGATGGCTCAAAAGTATGTGAATATCTAATGACTTTAATGATATGTTTATTATTATTTTATTGTGTCGGTCTGAGTAGAATTAGACTTGAATTTCGAGTTCGATGGCGTGTATTGGATCTCAATTTTAATAATATCACGAAACTTTAATTAAATATGAGACTTTGTTAATCT
Organism: Cicer pinnatifidum; assembly: GCA_037974775.1. NCBI lineage: Eukaryota > Viridiplantae > Streptophyta > Magnoliopsida > Fabales > Fabaceae > Cicer > Cicer pinnatifidum. The sequence continues at coordinate 48,621,785 of JBBPBR010000001.1, read as the reverse complement.
TCATTATTCATACTTGGTGATATAGATCGGTTACTATGCGGTATTTTTAATATGATAAAAAAAAGTAATAGTATTTTGATGAAATATTTATTATTATTTTGATTCTACAAATTGGATTTGGATCAAGGGTTTGATGGCATGACTGGAGCCTTGGTTATAATGATGTGGCCAAACCTTAGTTGTGATGGAAAACTCTACTAAACATCGTGGTTTGGATTTGGTGTTATAAATTGGTTATAAAGTTAGTGAACATAATGTCGAACTTTTAATATGTTAAGAAAAAAAAAATGATTTTGATAATTTTTGTCTTTGATTTTACTAAATGTCGTTGTTTAGGTTTGGCGATATAAATTATTTGCAAAAGTTAGTGAATACAGCGTCGTATATATAATATGATAATAAAAAAAGTAATAATAATTTTAATGATTTTTGCTTAGAAGTTTATTGTTAACTGTTCAGGTTGGTTACAAAGTTACTAAATACGGCATCACATCTTTTATAATATGGTAAGCGAAAAAGTAATAACTTTGATGATTTGTTTCTTCAATTCTTTTTTTACAAAATGTTGTTGTTCAAGTTTTAAGATGTAAATTGATTACAAAGTTAGAGAATCTAAACTTATCTTAGTAGTTAGGGTGTGAGAGTTTAAAAAATTGGGATACAAAGAGGTAGAGAATTTGATTTCTACCCTCCACATGTTGCTAACCTACATTATTAAAATTGATCATTCCGATACAAAATCAAATAAAATTAAGTACAAACTTAAACTTAGTGAATACGGTAAACGGTAAACTATCTATAATTAATGTTACTAAAAAAAAGTAGTAATAAATAACTTTGATGATTTAATTTTTTAATAATTATTTATTAAAAATTCCACGATATAGATTTTTTATT
>JBBPBR010000001.1:48608942-48620336 GCA_037974775.1 Cicer pinnatifidum | reverse complement strand
ATATATATATATATATGATAATGTGAATATAAATTTTTTAATAAAGATAAAATTATTATTGTTTAATAAAGATAATGGAAAATATATATAAATTAAAAAGCAAAACAACGATATTTTAATTAATAAATAAATATATTTTTAATCTTTAGTAGGTATATCTCAAGTTTCTACTTTAGTAGGTATATCTCAGAACTATATGACTAGTACGATATATAGGAAAACAACCGGGGGATAAATGCAAGTTGGACTAAAAAAGATGGACAGAAATTGATTTCAGTTTTTGGACAATTGCAAAGGAAAAAAATAATAAAAATAAAAATATATTTCGTATCTCGGAAAAAGAAATTCAACTATATTGATTGTTATTCAAAATATGTACAAATTATATATTCTCAGCATCTGGAATAAAGTGGAAAAATCAAATTACAAAATTTGTATAAGACTTTCTATCTCCATTCCTCAACTTCACAAGAAATAGTTGAGGATTCAAGCCTGTGAGATTTCACTTCTCTCTTGTAAAATATCCAAAGTAAAACAATGTAAAACTTGAATGCATTAAGCATATTGTTGAACTATAATATGAGCAGGGGTTAGTTAATCCTATTGACATTAACAGTGAAAGGGTCATTAAGCAGGTGGTAAAGTGCGACGACAAGTTGGACACTCCATCTTTATATCCATCCATCTTTGTAAACAACCAGAGTGGAAGAAATGATCACAAGGTGTCACCTGTGTGTAAGTAAGAGATTGTTCAATAAACTCAATTTATATTGAAGAGTTTAAATTGAATAGACAAAATAAGGCGGGTGCTTTGGTGGACCAACACAATATGTGGTATCAGTCCACGACAGACACCATAAAATTTGACGGTTATATTTGACATACCATGCAGTCATTTGTTCTTCGGGAAAGATCAATGGCTGTCATGCAAATGACACAGTCTGTAGCATGTCTTGTATCATGATCAAACATCCTACAATAGCTGTATTTCTCAGGTAGAATCTACAAATCATGAAAATAACTTAGTCAGTGAGGGATGTATTCAAACAAATTCAGAAAGAAAGAAAAAAAGTTAAATTCTGAATCATGCTTTATTTTCACTTAGGAGGTAGTGATCCATAACACAGTCGTAAACATCAAGGAGAATCAACTTATTATTCACTTTATCCACACAATCATGCTCATGATCAAATGAAGAAAGAGAAGCTGGTAAATACTATGGAGCAAAATTAAAAAAATAGAGCCGAAACATTGTCAAATAGAAGCTATAGAGACACTATAGCGATAGCATAGCGGAATTTGAACAAATCATTATTGTTCTGCGATACGCTATTTAACACATTGTGTTGTCAAATAGCAGCTATAACAACAATATTGCACTGTAGCGCAGGCGAAATTCAAACAAACCACTGTTTTTCGTGATCTGAAATTGACAATAGTGCAGCCAATAAAAGCAAGATGTCTCTTACATGCTTCAAATGATTAAAGGAACCTTCACAACAGAAATATACAGCAAAAGCCTTTTTCTGACAGATGAGATTAATATAATGCCATTGAGTTTTGTTAAAATTAAAATAAAGTTTTTCATGAAGGACAGTTAGATTAAGGATTCTGATTGTGTTAGTGGTTGCAAAGTATCAAGAAGACAGTTGAGGCCAACCTGTCGAGGAATGAACCAGCGTGATCCAAGATAGTGCTGAAGGAGAACAACCACAGCTTGAAGCACGACAAATACAGACAAACAAACACACCAGCTCTTGTCGGGTTCTATGCGCATGAAGTTGTTAGGGCAACCAAATATATATAATGGGATTGCTAGCCGAGTAACAGTTATCCCTAATGTATAATGAGGATGCAAGGGTTTGCGTGAATCGCGAATAACATTACTGATTATCTGAGGTATCCAAAAGGAGTGCATAAGAAGAAGAACTGGTTTCAAATGATTATGGAACTCGTACATGAGTAGAATGCCTCCTAACAGTATCCCATCTGCAATAGAAGTTAGACTGTTAATAGTGTTGTGGGAAATATTGGATATGGAAACATTAAGTGCTTATAGCATAAGTGCTTATGTATAAGTTATATACGTAACAAAAGATAAAATAAAGTTAAATTGTTTTCATATAAACTATAAGTTGTTTTAAATGGCTTATGAAAATAAGTTGAAAACAAGTTATGAACATGTCTCACAAACAATCTTACAACAAGTTCTTATGTTAGTAGATAAACTCAAATAAGCTAATCCAAACAGACTCTAGCACAAACTAAGATATTTTCCACTCTATAACTCTTATTTTTAATCACGTGACCTCAGATAATGGCATTGTGTAAGTTCACATGTAAATGTTCACCCAAAGGACAATATAGTAAAAAAATGTGAGTCATGCGTAGGTAGTTCGGTTGGTGAGCTGAGGGACACGGAATGAGATTTAAGCAGGAGATCCTGAGTTCAAACCCGGAAACTAACACAACTGTATTAACTAACATTTGCCTATAAAAAATAGTAAAAAAAACACAGTTCATAACTAAGAAAACATTTCAAAGAGTAATTGAGTTGACAGTTATTATAATTTTAGTTATGCACACAATAGTTTTAAGCAAGCATCAAATTTTTCATTGTCTTAAAATAAATTAAAGGTGAAATTCATTTGGATCTGTAAAATAGCAATATAAGTAGTAGCTTGACTATCAAAACTCGAGAGTTCAGGAAATGACATAACTCCAAGACAGGTTAATGAGATTGATTACACAATCATTTAGCAGACAGAAAATTAAATTTCAAATGACTACTTACAGAAACGACTGTATAAAGCTGAAAGTTCACGCCTCATAGTCTCCCAACCTTCACCGTTACTAAAAGGCCTACCGGCCTTCCAGATGCCAAGTAGATATCTCATCTCAAATATTGAAAAGACCACGAACTTGAAAAATGCAGCAGTTGCAAAAGCATTAAACAAGGATTCTGCAACGTAGGAAGTGTTATCAAGAGTTATTCAGCCAAGTACAAATTTCCATTGGCCATCTATTACAGGCCTTGTATCTGTTTTTGTGTATGAGTGCATATACAAATGTATTTTCACGAGGCCATTTTCCAATTAATCTATCTGTTTTACTATTAAAGCATGCTGGTTAAGTAAACAAAATTAATGGCATGGAGTAATAATCAATGCTATTTTCCAATTAGTAATGATGCATCGATATGTTTGTTTCAACCCAAAAATATTACTCTCTTCTTCCCATAATATTTGTCGCATTTGATCAGTTCACATATTAAAAAAAGATGATAAATGACATAAAGAGAATCGTGATTTTACTAATTTATCCTTATTGCCTATTGGCGTATTCTCATTGCAATAAATGCAAAGTGGAGAATAATAACTTGGGAGTGGTGTAAATTTTGTTAATTAGAGGGTACAACTGGAATAAAGTAATTAAAGTTGCATGGGAAATCAAAAGTGACAATTATTTTGGGACAAATGTCTTTTTGTAAATGTGACAATTATTTTAGGACAGAGGGAGTACCATAGAGTCCATAAACATAACAGATATATTAGAGAGGGGACAACCACAACATGTGAAATATTCTAACTTACCGACTAGTATTCCCGCAGTCAGATGTAAGAGGCAAAGATAGGCATCCATTATCGCCTGTTGGCCAATCATTAATATTGAAACCTTAGCAGCCCCCTGTAAAAGTATTTCTGAATCGTATTCATTCTCCATAACCATATTCAGTTATTATTAAATTACAAAATCTATGATGTGAATTTTCAAATAATGTTTGGTACATTCATCCAAATATTGAAAAATTTATGTTACTTTCATTCATTAAGTTTATGACAAACTAAATTTCAAATGTACAAAGTCTTACAGATTGAGTGCCGCTATGCTCCATTTGACGAATCAATAAAAGAACTTGCAAAAATGAGACCTGGTATATTTACATTAAGGAGCTCACACTGTAATAGAAAATAAATCTCTAATAATATTCATGACTGAAGGATACAAAAGTAACCATCAAGGTATAGTTCACTGCTTTGTTATAGTAGACCTCAACTTTAACAGAAGTTGCATTTAATAGTAATGGTGACAAGCAGTCACCGTCGCCATCCACTGAGGGACTCTCCATTAACCCTTCTAGAGTAAAATGATCATGCTCGCCATCTATAAAAGAAACAATACTAAAAATGTGATAAGTCATATGGACAAAAATATAATTTTTTTTCATCAGCAACAATGAGTGTGCATCGATGTATATAAATGGTGAAAATGCAAAGAGCGATGTGCATATATATTTCTTCTTTGCAGAATGGGAAGAGCACCAAAACGAAGCGATAGAAACATAAAGTTCATTAAGGAAGAGAAAAACGGAAAAGAACAAAAGTATTTTTCCGAGTACCATTTTGTGATGATGGCAAGTGTGAAATCTTTGCAGAAATTTCAGCATTGCAATGTTTCTCCATGTCATGCATCAGAGCTGCAGCGAGGGAAAAAAAGCAAATAGTAAACAACAACTTAAGGAAGGATCTGCCTTCAAAGCATACAAATTTCTTAGATAAATTACAATGTTTTCTTCTCCATGTCTTATCATGCGACGAATCTTGCAGTACTTGAGATGAAAAAGCTCCAAGCTGTATGCAGCAAGACATACAAGTAACAAATAAGTATATTAAGAAATGGAAAGAAGAGCGAATATAACACTGAAATCTTGGACTTATACAGAGTAACATAACATGTTTAAACATCAAGAGTGAAATTTAATCACCAAAATCAAAGGTGTTGTTAAGAATATCGTAAGCTATATAATCATACCAGAGTTTAAAAATGTAAATAAACAAGGATGCATCAAGAAAGATAGTTACTAGATGATATGGATTAGATAAAATATAATCTCCATCCTGATTCAACTCTCCTTCTTTTTCACTGCAACATGAGAAAACAAAATAAATTCTTCAACAAATTCAGATATTGTAGGTTTTTCTTTAAGGAAATATCAATATTTCAATGCAAACCAAATTTGACTATTAAATAGACACAATGGAAAAAGTACAACAGAGTATTCGAGGACTGATTCAAGATGAAATGCCAAGTAAGGATGAAAAGAAATTTAATATTTGAAACAATTACAACAATGTACGCCAATTTGAGCTCAATATAAACTTGATATGCACATCACATTGATGATACCAATGAAATTTACCTGTTGGCAACCATTCTGAGCTGTTTAAAAGGCCATATATATACACCTTCAAATCTGATTTGAGCACCACCAACATCATGTCCATTGTCAAACAAATCATCGAATATAACTACTCCCTGACCAAAAACATATGAAAGAGAGGAATTCTCAAGGTAAGAATTATTTTTCCAAAATAGTAATAAGGGATTCACGCGACTAAAAGTAATGTTTTTCACTTTCACATGACAATATTATGATTTAATTCATATAGGCCACCGGTGTGAAGATTTTTTACACTGTCAATCAATCATAACCATCAGATCATTAAAAACATTTTACTTTAATTACAACTATTTCTAAAGTCACACATATATTTAGTTGTGATTTGTTGATAGTGTAAAGTTTTTTTCACCGACAATGTATAAAAATTAAACTCATACTATTATTATATAGAGAGATGTTATGATATCCATAATATGGTGTTCAGTGCTAAGGTTATACTGTGTTTATACTCTATGTACCAATATATTTGAAGCTTGAGAAAAAAAACACTTGATTCAGGAACTAAGACAAAGTCACTACACAATATGATTATAAACATGTCATAAGTTGTTTCTATAAGCTCTCTCAAACAGTTTCACATGTGCTTAAGTCAGTAGATATACTCAAATAAGTCAATCCAAACATGTTCAATATGAAACATGAAAGAAGAACTCTGAAATTAGCTATACAGATCAACATCTCACATGGACATAATGTACTCCAGTTATCTTTGTGGGTGTACTACTTAATTCAATTATGGAATCGCCGTTTGTTTTTCTGATATCTGGAAATCTGGAAGAGCCATTTGTGGTATCTAAGAATTTCCATGTCCCTGCATTTCAAGAGGTTAACAAATTAATGAACAAATTAAGTTTATTCAAACATAACAGACACCATCTAGAAATGATATTTCAGTAAAATGCACAAAATTACTTTTGAAATTGCATGATTGTAAAAATGTCCAAAGTTCATTTAGTTAACTCTCCAAAGCAAAGCATCTTAGAAGATCTCAAAGTTAACAGCAAACCACACATACACAATACAAACCTTTGTAAGTTCCTGTTATGTTCCATTGCGAAAATGGACCTATGTCACTCTCGTCCTTTCTTGTAAATAGCAACTGAGAGAAGCAATATCAATAACATGCAAATTAATGAGTTCTCCTTCAGTTCAAAGATACTTTGTCTCAATCATAACAATTAAAGTGAATCCATTCAAAAAACTGTTAATCATAAACTGGTGTTTAGGAAAGTTAAATATTATTAAATAAAAAAGATAAAATGTCTTACAATAAAATGATAGTCCTTATAGGTAATACTAACAAAACAATAAAATCCATAAAGCAAAACCATGCTGTTATGTACAATAAACTTAATTGCAAATAATATAATTTGTTTTCCACTTGATGAAATTAAGGATTAACTGGATATACAATTTTGTTGAAATGGTATATTTCTCAAACATGTAGAAAACCATTTATTAAAGTTTCATAGAAGAATAAAACCATAAGAAAATGAAATAAAGATAAATAGGAAATAAGGTGGCAGTTTAGTTATTAACAGTGAAAATTAGAAGTAAAATCAGATGTCTCTCTCATATGGTAGCTGCAAGAGACATGTGATATGTTGGGGAGCAGGTTCAAACCCAGGATTCGGATATCCCTTTTTCTCGACATTTAGTGTGTGTGAGTTTCACTGCTAGACTCTTTACAAAATAAATAAATAAATAAAAACAGAACTTTTTCTGAAACCAAACAGGCCCCAACACAGAAGCTCCATAAATCCCATACCCCACTTCAGTTTTAACACAAAGATAATAGATTTAATCCCACATACAAAGTACAAACATTCTAAACGCATTAAATTAATACTTATCTCTCTTAAATCTATGCTCAAACACTCTAAACTAACAACTATCATACTTTAGTAGGTATATCTCAAGTTTCTCCTTTAACAAGTGCATGAAGCAAAAACATATAAACAAACCCTCCACACAATTCAACTAGTAAAAATCAAAATGGAAACACAAAATGATCAATACCACAACTAATACACACATCCACATGTTCATATTTACTACATGCATCCTCAATTACCCTTAGTTATCAACCAACATAAGCATTTGTGAGACTGTCTCAGAGAACTTATAGAAACAACTTTAGCTTACTTTCATAACCTCTCCAAAATAGCTTATGAACACATCATATAAGTTATATGAAAACAATTTGACTTTATTTTATAATTTGTTATAGAAATCACTTTAACATAAACACATACATGATACTAAGTTAATTAAGTTGTTTATCTAAACATAGTATAAACTCTTAACATATTAAAAAGAAAGGAATGAAATTAAAGTAAGACAAATTCTTAAGCAAACCTCATCCCCCCAAGACCGAGTTTTCTCCCTTAAGGGCCTTAAACCATCCACAGGACTAATTAACATTAGAACGACCCACCAACCAAATGCAATCTGGAACAAAATTCCCAACCCCCTCTTCTCAAACAACCAGAGCTTCAATCTTTCAGTGATAACCATATCAAATTCCAAAAAATTCAACTCCAATTCAACAACCCACTTCCCAATTGAAGCTGATTATCGGAAATCAAAGGGAATAACACAAGGCCCAACATAATAAAATAGCTTAAGAAAGAGAGACTTAAAAAGGGTTGCTTCAGAAGGAGTCAAAGAAACAAGTAAAAGAGGGTCAAGAGTGTGAGAGTTTAATCAGATATAGAAAGCGAAAGAACAACGACTTAATTGGTTACCAAATGCAATTTTTTTAAGCAAAGAGATGCTTTCAATAGCATCGTTTTTCACCTAATGTGGCTTACATTATACTAAACAATAATAATAATTAATCAATTAATAAAAAGAAGAAGAGAGGTTGTTGTTTGTTTGTGAAATTTTGTAGCAAAGGGTGGTTGAAGAGTTTGCTGGGTTTGGTTTTGTGTAGTAAGTAAATGGTGTGTTTGGAGAGGGAATACCAATTCAATTGGTCAAAAACCAATTAAACAGCACGTTTCTTATAGTTTTTTTTAATAAATAATCATTTTTTGTTACAAAAAAATCATTTACAAAACAAAACAATAATTACTTTTGATAATATTTTTTAAAAAAATAATGTTACTTTTTTATAGAGAATATTCATATTCTAAACATTTGCTCTAGAAAAATGACTTTATGATTTTAAATTTTAATATGGAGAAGGTGTGAAGGTGTGTATGCTCTTATCAAATAGGAGTTCATAAATGATAATGGAAATGGTGTTCTCACTTCCAATTCCGAGAGGTTTTAAACAAATAGATCCTCTATAGGATTGTAAATTTTGTTCTTGCTTTGGAGAGACTTGGTCATTTTATTGAGGATAAAGTTAACAATAGAAGTTGGAAACTTTCATCCTTGGTAGGGGATCGAAAATTTTCTCATATTTGTTTTGCATCTGACTTTGTGAAAAGTGGGTCACGTTAAAGATGTCATGGATTGTCTATGTATAAGCTCTAGTCAAAATATCCAAAAACGTTAAAGTGTTTTTATCCAAAAACATTGTTGAGCACAATACAATGATCCTTAGTTAGGGCCTTGACATTGACCACACACGTGAATTTGGGACCTAGTTGGACGCACGTATGCTTCATCACATAATTTATTGTAACTTCTTTACTTTTTATTTTAGATAAAATGCGCAAAAAAATTATTTATATTGAAAGCTGATAATTTGTCTTTTGTAGGGAAAATTATTATTGTTCATTCTTCTTTTCCTTGTATTCATGTTTATGTTATACAAATTGCACATATCCTGATTTAGTGTTTCAAGAGGCTAAAAAGATTTGTCGTTATTTTATTTGGGGTTCAACCTCTTATCTTTTGAGAGAAGATTTGTCGTCGTAAGGAGGAGGGTGGTCTTGGCTTTAGAAATCTTTGCATGCTTAATCAAAGTTTATATGTGTAAGCTAGCCTCGCAAAATGTGGCTCACCCATGTAAGCTTTGGGTGAAAGTGATGAGAGTCAAGTATAGAGGTGACTTTTTTTCGGTGCCCTTAACCACTACTAGAAGTAATTCTTTCAATATCTCACCCTTCAGATGAACTTTAAACAATGGTCATGGTACTCTGAACATTGGTGCTCTTAAAGACCACTATGCAACATTCATCCTTCTTAGAGAGATTGAGTATTCTATTTCTAATTTTATTTCTAATGATCGTTAGAATTGGTATATGATATCTACCAGAGTCTCATATTATATCTATTGAGATGATAACCCCTAGTACGAGCAACAAAGATACCTCGAGTTAGGATCTTTCTATATATAAACATTTAATTTGATATCTTCTTATCAATTAATTTGAGAAGATAGTCCCAATAGTACTAATTCTCATTTAGTTGTCTAAATAAATTTGTAGTTGGAAGGGCCCAACTAGACTTCGTGCCATCCTTTGGAAGCCTATCCATGGTTCCTTGCTTACCAATTAAGTGAAACCTCATAAGAACATGGTGAATGATGCTACGTGCCCTCGATGTCAATCTCAAAGCAAAGCAAGCAATCATGCATATGCTTAAAAATTGTGAAGATGCTAAAAACTATTGGAATCAGTTTCTTATGAAAAAAGAATTGTGCCAAATTATATAGCCTTGGCATGCATGCTTGGTTGGAATTAAATCTTATCAAAAAGAATATTGGTTATAACTATTAAAATCACCTACTTTATTTGGGATCTCCATTTGGACTATTTCGAAGGATCGTATTGAGAAGAATTTTATTCACCCTTCAACTTCATGCGGCGATTGTGCTATCGAATGTCGTATCCATTAGGGTGTGTTGTCAAAGTTAATATATATATAACTCTTTTATCTGAGGGTACTAGACTTTTGTGGGTTTAAAAAAAAAATCATAATGGCACTCTCATGATGGGCTTTGTGTGCAAGTTTACAACATGTAATGCCGTTATAATTATAATTGAGTTATAGTGTGTTGTGTTGTGCATACAAATGGTCAGAGATATGCTTCTCACCCATGTCATTGTTGAGATCGATTCTAGTCATGTTGTTTGTATGATTCACAATCGCTACTCTTTCATCTATCATATTCAGAGAATATGTTCTTTTCTTATTCTCTTTCCATGTTGGAATATTCACGTGACTCACATATATCGAAAAACAAATGTTTGTGATGGCACTCTTGCCCCGGCTATGTTATGAAACTTAAGTGCCTTAGTATTTTGTTTATCTTTCCTTTCTCAAAAACAAGAAGAAAAAAAATCAAACACAATTTACATAGCAATCAAGTGTTTTGATATTATTTATTTTTTTCCATACTTGACTTTGTTCTTTTTGCATATACTCTTATTTTATAATATTGTGAGATCGATAGTTTAAGTACTATTATTTTATTTGAAAAATAAAAATGTATAGAGTATGTTTTTGTAAAAAAATTCACTTAGTATTACTTCTCTCTAGTTATCATTAGATAAATATATTGATTTTTGAACTTTTTCGCAATATATTATTTTATATGGATTGTCTTTTTTTTAAGATCTCTACATTTTTTTTTCGCACAACGGTGATCATATCATATTTAAATAAAAATATTCATACACGTGTTTTAATTGAAATACTATTTCCTTATTATATACTTTATATACTAGTACGCTATATATATATATATATATATATATATATATATTATTTTTTAAAAAATAGACAATTTGCAGTCTTCATTTAGAATGGAAAATTTTGCACAGAAGTGCGACACATGTAGCCTTACGAGAGTCACTAAGCGCAATTTTTATTTTCACAAGGCAGTTATATATATATATATATATATTATGTTGGACAAAGTAGTCATATGGTGAAAAAATTTAGATACACACAAAAATATATATAATTTCATTATTTAAAAAATATATTATTTAATTTTTTATTTGTATTTTTGTGAGTATACTTAAATTTTCTGACCACGCACGAGTTTTGTTCCGTTGATTTTTCTGCTTTATATTTTAAGTTTAAAAAAGAAATTATTTTTTAGTTAAATTTTGTTTTTTAATTTGAAAAAATGATTATTGATATATAAAAACAAAAGATGTACAGTTTGCGTAAATAAAATTTAGACCGACATCTAATGAATATTTTGATTTTCAATAAATTGCAAAGATAGTTTAAAATTAGGTGTATCA
>JBBPBR010000001.1:48576820-48589575 GCA_037974775.1 Cicer pinnatifidum | reverse complement strand
TTTCTAATATCTAAACAAGCCAAACATTGAATATTAGTGACGCGTCACACGTGCTATCATTATTTGTTAAATTTTTGTTAGAGTTTGTGATTATTAAATTTTTTGCTAGAGTTTGTGATTATTAAATTTATTCATGTACAACTTCACTTAAATTGATCATACTTAAAGTTTGTTTATTGTAACATTTTTTCAATAGCATTTTAATATAATTATTATTCTATTCATTTTAAAATAATTATCATTTAAAAAAATTATTCTAAAATAATTATCAAACTCAATAGTTTTGGACATGAGGGATGTCTTAGGAAAAACTCAAATTTACGTTGATAAGAGATAAAACTCTATAATAGTTCTCAAATAGAGACAACATTTATTATGCGAGTCAATTTTATAAGAATAAATTAAGTCCAATATAAGATTTATTGAGTATTAATTCATTTACTATTATTATTAATATAAAATATACAATATTAAAAAATTAGATAATGTTATCTTAAAAACGATCTTAACATTATATTTTCAATTTTTGTTAAGTCTCATAGAATTAATTGTATTAAAATAAATGAATGTTGTTGAAATATAACGATGTAGAATTATTAGTAAGAAATATTTAATAATTTTTTTAGATATTCAATTGGAGATAATTGTGCTTATTAAAAATAATAATTAAAAAATAATTACATGTACATGTACACAAGACTCATTTAATTCCATCAACTGTTGAGATCAATTGTGGATGCGCTTGCCCATGTGTCAACTGACATCACAAGTCACTTATTGTTTGGATCTTTGTCACATGAAAACATTTGAACCATATTTTATTTGTTGGGTAAATTTAATTGATTATTGACTACTTTACTATCCCAAAGGCCATAACATGATGATAGCCACACCTAATTCCAAATTTCTTTAATTAATTTTATCAACTAATTAAAATAATTTTTATGAATGACCATTCTTCTCTCATATTAATTATTATAAAGTAAAGTCAAGTTCAGCTTTTTTGCCACTGCCATTGCATAAATGAATGAACCTAGTATCATAAAAGATTAGCATAAGATTTTCTTGTTCAAACCAACATAAACATAAACCATAATGTCTCTTCTCATAAACCATAACATAACTCTATTATTAGTTTCGTTATGTTCAGTTGTATCAGCAACTGAATTTGTTTATAACAGAAATTTCAACTCAACAAACATAAACATCTATGGAAATGCCACAATTCAAAACTCTATTCTCACTCTCACAAACCAAACATTCTTTTCAATTGGTCGTGCTTTTTACCCTTACAAACTACCTACAAAACCGAAAAACTCATCAACTTTTCATTCATTTGCAACCTCTTTCATCTTTTCTATTGCTCCTTGTGATAATTTTCCAGTTGCACATGGTTTTGCTTTCATTTTCTCACCTTCAAAGGTAATAAATGGTGCACTATCAGGTAATTATCTCGGACTATTTAACCGATCGTCGTCAGGTAATTCATCTAACCATGTTTTTGCTGTTGAGTTTGATGATTTTAGAAATGAAGAGTTCAATGAAATGAATGGTAATCATGTTGGTGTTGATTTGAATTCAATTATTTCTGAGTATTCCGAACCGGCAGAGTTTTGGGGTGGAGAAAATGGTGAAGAATTAGAAAATTTGAAACTTTCTAGTGGTGAAAATTATCAAGTTTGGATTGAGTTTATGAATTCACAAATTAATGTTACTATGGCTCCTGCAGGAATAAGAAAACCTCAAAAACCTCTGATTAGTAAGCCAATTAACTTTTCTAGGGTTTTTTTGGATGAAATGTATGTTGGATTTTCTGGAGCAACAGGTAGAATGGTTGATACTTGTAGAATTTTGGCTTGGAGTTTTAGTCATTCAAATTTTTCAATTGGTGATGCTTTGAATACTAAACATTTACCTGTGTATATGAATCCAAAGAGATCTTTATATAAATCTAAAGGTTTTGTTATAGGTGTTATTTTTGGTTCAATTTTAGTATTTGGTTGTTTCACTTTGGTATTTTTCATTTTGTCAAGAAAAAGGAAGGAAGATAAAGATGAAAAGTTTGAAGATTGGGAATTGGAGTATTGGCCACGTAAGATTAGGTATAAGGAGATTTATGATGCAACAAGTGGATTTTGTGAAGAGAATGTGATAGGGATTGGAACAAGTGGGAAAGTATACAAAGGAGTTTTGAAAGGAGTAGAAGTTGCAGTGAAAAAAATCAATCATGATAATAATACTCCGCATGATGGAATAAAAAGCTTTCTAGCAGAGATTTCAAGCTTAGGAAGAATGAAACATAGAAACTTGGTTGGTTTTAGAGGTTGGAGTAAAGGAAAAGGAGGGAAATTGATACTTGTTTATGATTACATGGAGAATGGAAGTTTAGATAGAAGAATCTTTGATTGTGAAGAGACCAAGTTGCTTAATTGGGAAGAAAGATTAAGAATTATAGAAAATGTAGCTAGTGGAGTTTTATATCTACATGAAGGTTGGGGATTTGAGGTTTTGCATAGAGACATAAAAGCCAGTAATGTACTACTTGACAAAGATATGAATGGAAGAATAGGTGATTTTGGTCTTGCAAGGTTGCATCATCATCATAAGGAACAAGAAGCAGATCACACAACAAGAGTGATAGGTACTTTAGGGTACATGGCACCAGAACTTGTCAAACTTGGTAAACCATCAACTTCAACTGACGTTTATAGTTTTGGAATATTAGTTTTAGAAGTTGTATGTGGTAGAAGACCAATTGTAATGGATGAGCCACCATTGGTTGAATGGATATTTTCTCTTATGGAGAAAGGTGAATTGAGTTTTGCAGTTGATGAACGTTTGAAGGGTCAAAAGGGGTGTAAATATAACACTTTTGAAGCTGAGAGATTGCTTCATTTGGGTTTGTTGTGCGCTAGTTTTGACCCTAGTGTTAGGCCAACAATGAGACAGATTGTGAAAGCTTTGGAGGGTGTAAAATGCAGTGAGTGTAATGAAGAGTGTGTTCATCATGAGAGTCTTATTAGAAAAATAAACTCAGCAGCTTCTTGGTCTTGGAATTCTACAAATTCTGCTCATGCAAATTTTCCTACCCTTGATGAAATTGTACCATTTAAATCTTTTTATGCAGAATCTTTAAGTGCGTGTTATCCCAGCTTAGAGCCATTTACTGATTCTCTCTCAGAAGGAAGGTAAGAATTGAGATTCAGCAAGTGAACCATGTGGCATTTTCCAATGTTCGTACCACATTCTGAGTAAGTAAGCTAGGTGGCATTTCATAAGAGGAGTTCTTGGATTAGAGTCCAAAATCTCTATTCGACTAACCACTTTTTTTTTCTTTTTTTTTTGTAACTTTTTCATTACCACTTGATCATAATTTGGACTTTAAACATTAAGGATATTATTTTTATTATTGAAACTTATGACTATTTTTATTATTGTTGAACTTATGACCACATACTTAAAAGACCTAATTATTTGTTTGTTGTGAGACGTTTCTAGTAATGCTATAAAAGTTTTTATTTATTATATAGTTTTAAGGATAATCATCGGAATAAAGAATACTCAAGGTCTAGCTTATTTGGAGTTGGTTTGTGTACAATATACCCAAACATGGAAGTTGATATTTTATAGAATTTTCAATACATGTGTGCTTGTGAAACATCCAAAGAAGGATGCGTGCCGTGCTTATCAAGGTATTTGGGAGATGGATTTTTCTAGAGTTGTTTGAGGTATTCTGATAGCAACACTTTATTTTGGTGCATGCATGCAACACAACTTTTCTTCACTAGTCATTTTTCAACCCTTCACGGATTCGGATCAGAACTGCACCCCCTGCAGTTGCTATCCAATGAGTTAGAAAAAAAAAAAAAAAAAAAAAAAAAAAAAAAAAAAAAAACTTCTATAATTTTATAACAGATTGCCATATTGTGTCGGTTATTTAGCCCAAAACTTCTGGTATAATGTGATACAAACGCTAGTGTTATAATTGGTGTAGATTGAACCCTCAAACTTCTAATACTTTATTAGTTACTATAGCGTTTATAAATCTCGTTCAACTTAACTAGTTCGAAACTCAATAATGCATCAGCATTAAAACTCTTGAAGAACTTCATGTTGTCCATGTAATCCTACTCAACTCAAGGATTGGAATGCCGATACCCAATTTGTACCAAAAAAGTGAGATTAAGTTATAAACAATTTTGTGTGCATTCATACCTCTATGTAAGATCAAGGAGAACCACCAACTTTTTTGAGAATTCACAATGAAATTTATGTATAACCTACCAATGGGTTTGAGCAAAAAGTCCAACTATCTGTGCTAACCGTGATTGGTAGTTAATTCAAATTTTCTACAACATTACTTACACATTACACATAAGAGATAGTATATAAGAAAGAATGGATGGAACAAAAAATTCTTATTATAAAAGCCTAAAATTTATTTACAAAAGAAGTGTGCATGAATAGACACTCCCCGCATCCCTCTATAATATTGAGAGATAAACAATTTTGTCATAAAAAATATATCTAATATATAAGAAATAAGTATGTAAATAACTACTAATCATCCTAATTTTGTTGTGATCATACTTTCACCTTTAGACCTATCAATTCTGGCTCGTCTTGAATATTCTTGGATCCTCCGTTCGCGTTCTTTGAGCATCTGATCCATATTGTTCGATGAAACCTGTAATGGACCAGACATATAGATCTTGTTTCCGCTAGATGCATGGCCATCCTGAAAAAGGGGCCATCATTAATATTCAGCAACAAGTAAATAACAAATGTAAATAAAACTTGGCATTGACGGTGCTAGCAAAGGTTTTCCCTGACAGATGCTGATAATTAGTAAAGCAAAAAAGCATAGGAAATTAAGAAGGAAACAAGAATACTTGAAAGAAAAAGAAGAAAAAAAACAGAATTGTTGTTTCGGTCGAGACCTTTCCATTTTCTGTTTGGCTGATATCAATTATCTGAGCATGGTGTTTTTTATCATGCTGCCTTCTTGACTCTGAGCTATTACTCAACCCCAAATATTTGTGTGCTTGAAGTGTATCTCGGGGCCTTGAGAGAGCTGGATTTTCTTTTTGATTTCCATACAAAGAAGTCCTAGATGGTTTCGATAGGTTGACTTTATTTGAAGAATGAGGCAGCCACTCAGCAGCTTCGTTTCCTGGAACCAGTAAACCTGAATGTGAAGGTCTCTGATAAAGAGGCCCAGAGAAATAATTGACCATTTCATTAACATCTTCTGACTGTTTTTGTGGCGAACCCACAAATCTGGATACAGGTTCTCTAGGAAGGTTGAACAATTCTTTCCGGCTTGTCATATTTGGAAAGTGTTGCCCTTGCTACATGAAAAAAAAAAATTATGGTATAATGAGATGAAAGGAATGGATAAGCAAAGGATTTGAATCCCCCCCGAAATTATTGAACAAATATACACGTTGAATCGAAAGACAGTCCAAAGTACAAAAGTCTCACATAACCAGCGGGGGACTATCAGATAAGTTGGTTCTAACTTGCTTGGATTACCTGCATTGATCTGCAGGAGTCAGCATCGGCTTCGGATAAGACGAATGACTGAGATTCTTTCTCTTGTCTAACTCGTGGCCCAACTCTTTGCTCCTTTCCTCTAAGTGCTCCTTGCCTGATACAATAAAGAAAATTCTATAGTCGTTAACTATATTCTTAGGTAGTAGGTAAGTCTTCAATCTGCCAATAATGGATGAATCAAGTGGTACAAAAAGCGAAGAAAACATTCACTACAAAAAAAGAGCAAAAAAAATTGTCCTACAAAAGATACCTTTTTGTTGATCCTTCCCCCATTTTACTGTTGATCTCTTTGCTAGGAGGATATTTTGGCAAAGTTGATGGATCGCAAGCACGAGGTTCCAATGAAAAGAACTGTCAATAGAGGGGAAATACGAATATCAAAATGGAGAATCATGTGCCTCTCAGAAGGATAGAAAGAAAACACGTTGCTTTAATATATTGAATATTGAAAAACAATATTGCATGAGAAATATGATCATTGTTTTCTACATAAAAGGTATGTGAAGGAGCTAAACAGCAAAACGTGCTTCTTGATCATAGGCACACATTAGGCTGAGAAAGTGGTAATCAGATCTCATTCCAAGTGTCAAGGTATATTGTAGAGAGATGATCCCTAATCTCACCCAAATTACACAAGCACAGCACTTGTTAGAAACATAAAATCATTTACCTCATTCTTTAGAGCAGTAGCTGCTGTTCCTCGAAGCGTAGGATCTAAAGAGAGTAGGGTCTCTATTAGCCTAACAGCAGCAGGTGGAAATTCTTTAAATGTATCTTTAACACAATTCCTATAATGGTGTGGAGGCCTGAAAACTGCAGAATGGGGCAACCGCAGTTTACGCCAATAGTCCACAGATGGTGATCCACAAAGTTTAAAAATCTTATGCAATTGCTCAACCTACAAGGAACAAAAATAAAAACTTCAGGTACCTCTCAAGAGTTAGAGTAAAAATATATTTATTGAATTGAAAATATGTTGGCAATACGTCAGATATATATACTAGATTATTAAACAATCAAATCCTATTAGTACTCATATATAACTAAATTTCTACTATTACTCCTATTCAATTGAATCCCTATACTTAAGGGATATTAAACAGAAACAGATTTTGATAGTACCTATCTCAATAAATTTACAATTTTAAGGGTGAATTTTCACATATTGGTTTACTAATTGAAATGGTGCATAACTGAGCTAGTTTAAGCTAAGGGTTAATGGAGTTGCAGGAGTAAAAGGACCAGAGTTCAGACTCTAATGAAGGGGAAAATACTAACATAACAACTGATATGCTAACATTTTTCGATCCAAAAACAAACAAACTCAATTGATAGGCCACAAAGACATTGTGGTGAATACACGACAAAAACTAGACTTTGGTGCATCATACCTCTGTTTTTCCAGGCAATATAGGCCTGCGACAGTATAGTTCACCCAGTATGCAACCAGTGCTCCACATATCCACTGCAACTCCATAATTTGATGATCCAAGTAAAAGTTCTGGTGGTCTATACCACAGAGTTACTACGCGGCTGGTCAATTTAATACTTTGATGAGGGTCAAAAAAATTTGCCAAACCAAAATCTGCAATCTTTAAAATGCCACTATTGTCAATGAGAAGATTTGAGCCCTTTATATCACGGTGGAGAACACCACGACTATGGCAATGATCCAATCCACTAAGAAGCTGCTGCATGTAGCATTTAATCTGACATAAAAGAAATATCACTTAGAATTTTATGTATCTAAGCATAGTTGCTTACAAAGAGTTCAAATAAAGGCAATGCTTCCCATCATAAAGAACAAGGGGAAATTATCATTAACTAAAGTTATCATCAGCTCATCACTACCTGTGGTTCAGAAAACTTAATGTAAGGTGCTGATACAAGTCCTGTAAGATCGTGTTCCATATATTCAAAAACAAGGTACAAGCTGCGAGACGTCGGCGATGTTATCAAACCCTCCAACTTAATTACATTTGGATGGTCAAGCCTACGCAGAAAAATGATTTCCCTTGTCATGAACTTGACACTCTCGTGATCAAGACTATCAAAGCGTACCCGCTTCAAGGCAACGACCTTTTGGTTAATCAAATCACGTGCCTTATAAACAGTGCTGTAAGTTCCTTCGCCAATCTGCATGGTAATACGCCATCACGTTACTTGTTAAGAAAGTGCAGAGCGGATTATCATTTTATCAGCAATTTAAGTGCAGAGCGGATTATCATGATTGAATTGTACACAGAAGAATGTCACTCAGTTCCTATATTCTATAAGCTAATTTTTTTAGCTTTTTCTTTCCTCTATTGGAAAGAGAGGGCAGAAAAATCCACAAAAGCATCATTAGGCCTCACCTAGGCTTCAAATGTAAAACAGCCGCATGATTCCGGCTCAAACATTCTCATCATAATAAGATCTACCATCTTCTGAAATTTAAAAATTAGGCTACTAATGTTTTTCCATTACACAGGACACGACAACAAAAAATGATTTTCTTAAACAACGCAATGCAGGGTAGGGTGGAATGGAATGGAATGAAATAGTTAGATTTTTAAAAAGGGATGTGATCTCATTCTATTCAATTCTTTTCCACCCTATACCACCAATCTAAACATATTGACTTTTGACAAGTAGTAATATACCATTAGTTAATCACAAATCACAATGCAACCATAGATTGAGCAAACAAGGTGATATTTTACTTACTTTATCAAACTTCTCAAAAGTATTTGCACTCCGCGGAATCCATCCATTGATAGCTTCACCAGCAACAGAAGAAAGCCAAGTTGGCCATCCAGCTGCAACTTGCTCTCCTTCTAAAGCCTTTGGAACCCTTCCAACACCAGGACAATCAACAACAACAGCACCCAATTCAGGTTTCTCAATTTCCATCTTCACATTCAATTCAGGTTTCTCGATTTCCATCTTCACATTCTGATCATCATCCAAGCACACTGAACCATTATTGGCTTCCTTATCAATCAATGAAACTTTCATGCCAATACCATCCAAAATATCATCTTTCTCCAAAACTCCATCAGCCCTTTTCTTATCCAATCTTGAAACCTTCATCGTAGAGATTCTTTTGCTAGATGACGTCAAGTCCTTTGTCAAACCCTCCTTGCTGTCATCCACAGCTGAACTCTTGGAACTTATGCAACCCATTTTCAGCACCAAGCTATTATTTTTTTGGTGTAAATTGGGTATCCCCACACGCAGAGACTAACCCCCTTGAATATTATTCAAATTCAACTATACAATATTGTTATTATCTACCAATAATAACCACTTTATGAAACTGATTAACTAATAGTATAATTCATGTTTCATTTTCCTCCCCAAAAAAAATTGGAATTTCTCATAATAGTCTCTTTCAGAAAATAAAATCCACACTGTCTGTGTGTATCTGAAAAAAATTGAAATTGACCCAATTCAAAAGTCAGCGACTTTAATAAAAAAACGCAACTTAGAAGTTATATAACCCTTCAGTAACACTATCAATAATCAACAAATTTTAAAAAGGAGGAACTTTAACAACAAAATAAAAAGAAGGGGTTGATGAATGGACGAATGATGATAACAAAGGAGAAGTACAAATCATAGAATTAATTAATTAATAAAAAAAATAATGGAAAAAAAACGAA
This sequence comes from Cicer pinnatifidum, assembly GCA_037974775.1. NCBI lineage: Eukaryota > Viridiplantae > Streptophyta > Magnoliopsida > Fabales > Fabaceae > Cicer > Cicer pinnatifidum. Next base: position 48,580,375 of record JBBPBR010000001.1, on the reverse strand, counting down.
TATGGAATGTTCGATAAACTTAACAAGAAAGAAAAAAAATGAGCCCTTGGATATTGGATATGGTTGTAAAAATCAACGCGTATTCAAATTGAATAAAATAAATAAATAAATAATAAAAAAGAAGAATGTCATGCTTACACGACGGCTTTTGCCGACTAAGTTTGCTCAGTCAAAACACTTCTCTCTCATAGATCTTCTCTATGCCCGGCGACAAATGGTAACAACAGTATTCATTTTCTTTTCCACAATAAAAAATTGATAAAACATTTTAATCAATTTTTTATTTTAAAAGAGGAAAATTGAAATTCATAGAATTTCAATAAACAATATGAATTTTTGTTCTTACTCTATATCTCGATACAAATGTGTTATTATGCATTTTTGTTAAAGAATTTTATTTATATAGTTACAATAAAAAGGTTTTATATAACAAATAATTACAATTGATAAATTATTAATAATATTTAATTTTTATTATAATAATTTTTAATATCATAATTGGTCATAATTTTTTAATTAAATAAAAAATATTATATAATCCATACAAATTAAAGTCAATCTTAAAATATTTTAATGATATGTTTAAATGATTTTCTTTTTATATAGATATAAATGGTTTTCAATTTATGTAAACATTTCTAGAAATTATGTATAAAATATATATTATTATTTTTTACTGTTTATAAGAAGAAAAATAAATTCGTCAAAATAAAAACAATAATTTTTGTGGTTGTCTTAAAACAACAAAAAAATTTACTGAGTTTTATAATACATAAAATGGAAAAATAAATATTCAATAGTATAACAATACCAAAGTAATATGTAAAAAAAGAAAAACAACAATACAAGTATTTCATGATAAAATTAACATATAAGTGTCGCCTCACCGGGCTTTTTCTTTCATTCTTCCTCAATGTTGTTTAGGGAATTTGGTTTTTTTGGTTATAGTTGATGAGAGTTTACGTAGATTTTCACTTCATACATACGACTCATTGCAAATAAATTAATTCAAAAATATTTAATCGATAAAATAATATAAATAATATATAATATCATACACATGTTTCATAAAAAAAAAATATAATATAAAATCCAAATTTTTTGACATTTCATATAACTTATTGATCTATTAAATATGTCTACATTGCTTTAATATACAATGAAATATGTATTCTTTTAGATTATTTTTGCTATCGATATGTTGTTTTGGTATAAAGTTTTAAAGAATATGCACATGTGTTTTCTTTTTATTATCATTATCATATTATATTAGCAAAAATTTATAAATTTAAAAAAATTATTTCATTTCATACACTTCTATATATATATATGATAATATATCAAATAAGAGGAGTTTTATAATAAAAGGGTTAAATTTTATCCACGCAACTATGTATAGACAGTTAGGATTAAAAGTTATTTAAGTGGTACATTAATTATTTAAAAAAATCACATAATTTTTTCTTCTATTTTGATCATCTACATATGATTATGTAGTCAATATTTAACTATTTCATTCTAAAACTCCTGTGTTTATTATATATAGTTGGGGTTCTATACTTCTATTGAATCATAATATTTATTCATTCAAAAGACAATTCGAAAAGGATTACAACCAGATTGAAACAAGAGTGTTTTGATAGTCTCCTCCCACTTAAAAGAAAAATTATAAGCTTAAAGTTTAACAAGAACTAAGCATCAATGACAAAAAGGAGAAGAAAATCCAGAGTCTTTTATCTATTTACTTGCATATCAAATTGATTACTACTGCATGTGTATTTCGACGATATGTTGTCTCAATAATGTCAATTTTGAACATGTGAATAGAAGATTAAAAAATAACACATAGAGTGGCACCATATGAACCTACCCACGCCTTATTATCCAAAATAAACTTTAGTGGGACATTCCATCAAAGACCCAATGGGTGAATTTACCTTTGAAAACTTGGAAACTCATTCCACCCAACCAGGTTAGATGTTCACTATAACAACAAAATGAAACATAATACCTTTGTCAGACGACTTTTGTGGATGGTGCACGAGACTGTGATCCAACGGATGAGATGAAACCAAAGTGGGAGAGGTGTGGTTTTGATGGTCCTAACCCAATTACATGCGGAGGTGGCTCACGTCCGAGGAAGTTGAAAATTAAATAATTCTTAGAAAATGAGTTAAAAACCAGCGGTGAAGAAAAAATACCTCCATGTCGGAGGATAGGACCTCCTTGGTGGAGGAGAGGACCTCCGTGCAGGGAGGTACCTGAAAACTTGTGTCCTAAGCAAAATTTGAATTTGGTATTCTATTTTGTTTATATGCTATTTATTTTTTTATAATTCATTGTATTTGATGTGATATTAATTAATTTGTTGTGTTTTTTTATACATATTAATCAATTTATATTGGATCTTATAAATAAGATAATGATAATAAATTTGATTACGTTATGCAGTCAACATGTTTGTATGACAAGATCTCATTAAGCAATCAACAAATAGAAATCTTGTGAGATGAGAGTACAAATTAACCCTTACTAGTAAAAGAGATTCTTAAAATAATATGAATTTTTTGTTCTTCTTCACAAATTTTAGAGACTAAAGAATAATAAGAGTAGGAGAATTGATCAACAAAACCATTTTATCTATCATTTTTTGTACATATTCAATCATAAAAATCCAATAATTTACTAATATAGAATTGAAGACTTAGAGTTTAAGAAAAAAAAAAAAACAATTTATAATTTTAGATCTTGTTAACGAGTGTCTTAAGAACATTTGTTAAGGAATCCATAAATGCAAATTTATGTTGAAAATAAAGTCAAACATTTTTCGTCATATTAAATTTTTCCACACATACTTACCGTTTTTTTTATTGGTTAAGCAATGTCCCAATGACGTTTATTTGAATTTTCATATACTAATTTTTTATTATATAACTTTAAATATTATAATAGTATAATTTTAGTGCCCCTGAAAATTTGGAGTCATAAACATGTTTAAGGTCGGCACCTCTATGGCGAAGGGAGAAAAATTCATAAATATGGAAGAGAGAAAATGTACAAAGCGGGATGAAATTTAGAGAGAAGGCATAGTCTCTCAATTTTCAGGGTCGACGTAATACTTTTTAATAAGTTATTTATAAATGAAAAGTTTCACTAATTCAACAGTTAAATTAAAAGTTTTTATTGAGGAGATTAACTTTATATTTTTTTTATAAAATTTTAAAATTATTTAATATTTTATTAAATAATTTCAAACGAACATGTAACAAACTTTTTTTAAAAAAATATAAATAAATACTTATTACTAGATTATATAGTTACGCAATTTGGATTTATATGGAATTACTAAACTTAGTAACTTATATAAAAGTTACTCTTAGAGTCATTTTCACATGTGTATGAGGATATCTGGTGAGAAAATGGTTTGTTACGTGGAAGTGAGTGTAAGATGAATAAATTTCAATTTTTTGATTAATTTAATTAAAATGAATAGTTAAGATTAAAAGGTCCTCGTAGTAATATTTTTTGTTCATATTCTATCTTCTCTGTCTTTTT